>JAQFXU010005025.1:0-12351 GCA_034693705.1 Spatulosminthurus flaviceps | reverse complement strand
GAATTTGAGGAGGTTTGCATAATGAAAACTAAAATTATGTAGCCTACTCAGCCCTCCGCGAAGAAGTAATTTTTTGTAGTGTAGTACCAGTTATTATTCTGAAAGCTAAAATAAATGCAAGCTTTCAGAATTTACCAACTTTAGGTCTCCATGTATATCAGCGTAACAAACCGAATTTCCTTAACCATTACCGGGTTTTGGCGTAATGTAAAGTGCATATAACATGCAATCGGTAGTCTTAACAAAATCTCCATAAATGTTTGAACTTTTTCTATTGTGAAATTTTCTACATAATTTTATTGCAGTGGCCCGTCGCAGCCTGCCCATTTAACTGCATGTGGTTAAAGATGGGTTGTTGGGTATTATGTCTTGCAAAATAATTTACATTTCTTCAATTTTGAACTTTGGATTTTGGCCGAATTTTCTTATTTATACCACTAGTATAGTCGCGTGGATCTTAAAAATGTGTTTTTGAGTAATTAAGATTTTGACATTGCTCAGAGCTTAAACATTTACGTAGCATTTCCAAGCAAAGGTTTAAAAAAACCCTAATAAATCCACAACTTATTCACAAGATCAAAGCACGTCATTTGAGAAAATTACTGTTGTCGGCTTGTCGTGTGAACTGCTTACGTTTTAAATTATATGTGCTTAACATAGAAAGATGTAGCTAATTGGGAAATTCCAACAGGATATAATTATTTACCTGTGGAAGTGCGAACTGGAAATAATTTGCACAATAATAGTAAATTACTACTGCAGCGTGTTTGTCACATGTTTTTACTTTCCAGCTGATGAGAACCTATAAATCCAGATTTCAGTTCCTTATTTAAAAAAAATTGATTTCACTTTTTGTTTGTACTGCTATGATCCATCTCAATCACGCTGATTACACTCTGTCCTCTAATTTTCCATCTTCAGACTTTCAGAGTTCAGACATGGCTTTGTAAAAAAATGTTTAAAGCCGCTTGAAGACACTACCCCACATACCTTATGAAAGACCTTATCGTCGGATAAACTTTCTATCTCTGAAAAAAATTACGGCTTGTCTATCAAACCGTAGTATTTTCTACTGGAAAAAGGTTCTAGATCCTGGAGTAGCTCATGAATATCGGTATAAAAAGTTCCACCCAAAAGGTCGTTGTGTATACACTTAAATAAGGTTGACTTGGTTCCTAAGAACCTACCCATGCAGTGACCAAATCACCATCGCAATTTTTCTCGCAGCAAAGTCAGACACCGTACCTTTTGTATATTAACTGACGATGCATCAAAAAATCCTTTGCGAAGAAGATAATGCACATGTAACGGTCACGCTGTGTACTGTGTAATAGACAGAATTTGTACTTTGTACCTATAACGAATGAACGATATAATCACAAAGGATATTACAAATTTGTACCAACCATCAAATCACACCTTACAGGGTAAATAATTATGAGAAATTTTATGATTTTGTTCAAAGGAAGTTATGCTGTACAGAAAAGAAATTGAGAACATAACTTTATTGACTAACTCCTCTAGCTCATTCTTTATTTCTCAAAGCAACGGGTTTTATTTGCCCTTTCCAAGGACAATAATAAATTCCTATAATAAAAATTATTTCGAATGAACGTATAAGTTCACATAATCATTCCTGAGGAAGTACTTAGCGATAAATTCGATAAATACTCTCTCGAATCTTCCACACCGCTTAAACACAACTTACACTGACCCCCGCAGTCAATTCCTCCTATATTTTTTCCCGACATTCCACAAATCCTGTGCGAAAGCCTCTAGTCCATTTCACATGGTCTGTCTCTTTCAAAGAACCCGAGCTTAAATGTTAGAAATTTAACAACTATGAGGGATTTGGCCTTGCTTGAACATCCTTTATTTTTGACGTAGGTACTACAAACTACTATAGCAACTATTATCTACTCAAATCCACCGAATTTCTGTCACTATTTTCCAACCCCTCTCAAGTCTCACTAGTTCAATCGGCTATCCTACAAGACTTCACTCTTAAACCAAGCAATATGATTCGGAATTTCAATCTAAACAGAGTTCGTCAGCTCAAAAAAATAGGTTCGTAAATTATTACTGATTATATACCATCTATTTTCTTTCTACTCTAACATCCGTCTTATTTATCCTATAATAAGTTACTACCGAGTAAGTTGAGATTTTTCGCCCGAAGCACTTCCTCACTGAAGGCTCGCTCTGCCCCATTTTTGCTACCCAACCCCGAGCTCCGTGTGCAATATACATACATAATCCCAAGTCAATAAAAAATTATAACCGCAAGGCAATCAGCCAAAAAATTCTTTAAGCTAATTTACACCCTTCTCCCTGTTATTCTCATAAGGCATATCATCTGCCACCTCCTTTTGAAAGTACTGGAATATATTTCTATCAATATTGTCATACCTTTATGCTCTTCTTCAATCTCTCCTTTTGATTACCACTTAAAGCTCTAATACGATCAATTATATAATTGATTTAAGTATTAATATCCATATATTTGTGTTTAAAGACCCAGGGAGTTGAACTCTCGTGTTTGCTTTGTGAGGTGGAATTAAATACTAGTAAATATTTTATTCATAGGAATTTATAGGGAGATATATACACAATAAAAGTGACTCGATTAAAAATGTAAAATCCTTTCCCACGTACTATTTATTAGCAGGGCTATCCTTGATTCAACAAGGCTCATTCAGCTCGGCGCGAGACTCTGCTCCAGTGTGGATTCAAAAACGTGCTCAAAATTCATCGTCCGTGTCCGCAGCTGCTTCATCACCCATCACGCCATCCGTAGGACTTCAAGTTGATATTCATCAACAAGTTTCAAATAGCGAGGAGAATCTTTTTCGTGATCATTTGAAATCTGCCAGGTATTTAAAATTCTGATTGTTTTCTCTTACCTTCTCTTTCTCTGTACAATTTATTCTTTAATTTTAAAGTGGCCTGGCTTGTAAATAGTTCCATACGATTTGTTAAATACACATTCTAACAAATCAGAAGTAGTTCACGTATTGCCTTGAAATCATAAAAAAGGTCAAGAGTTGAAGGTTGTGTATTTCTTCTAAAACGTGGAGATAGTTCACATTTCTCAAAAGCAAACACAAAATAGAAAATATAAGCGTACACTGAGTTTTTATTGCATTCCTTTATACCGAAATACCAATTGTGTTGTAAGATTTATCAAACAATACCGATAAATAAATCAGAGACTAATTTAATGGATATGGGAAAATGATTGCGAAGAATGGAATTGTAAATTAATGTGGTGAAATATTTCGAGTGATTAAAGTTGTTTTAAAAAGTAGACTTTCTGCTGTTATCAGAAAATATAAAGTCTCAAGTCAGTCAGTTAATTATGGAGGTGAATTGAGTCTGATTTGGCTGGTAATATAGTAATAAGCGTGTAAGGTTTACATAAATTGTAGTAGGAGGGGAAGATCCATCAGTAAATGTATTAGGGAGTTGGTAGAAGTTTTTCCAATTAACAAGTTGAAATGAGTGGAGGAGTAGAAAAATTAGGAGCTAGTGATGCTAGTGATAATTGTGAGATTGCCCAGGGTATAAATGATGGCTCGTGTGAAACTGGTGGTGAAGAAACTAAAGTAAAGGAAGACGTTAAGGAAAAAGCCGAACCGGTATCGAAGAATAAACTGAGGAAAACGCGGAAGTATGTGAAACGCTTGGAGCAGCGGAAGGAGAGACGGTTGCTGGAGAAATCGAAGAGGAAAGAAAGTAACCGGGAGAAAGGTGTCGTGGTGCATAGGAAGTTTCGAGGAAATGATGAGAAGCTATTAGCGAATGAGAGACTCAAGGAGGGATTGAAGACCGGACCGAGAGTTGTAGTAGATTGCCAGTTTGAAGAACGAATGAGCTTGAAAGAACAGAAGAGGTTTGGACAACAAATCCGACGGGTGTACTCCTCTAATCGTGTAACAGAGAAACCATTACATTTGTACTTGACGTCTATGAAAGAGAATAGTCCCCTGTTCAAAATTTGTTGTCAGCAGAATTCTGGGTTTGAGCAGTATGTAATAGAAAGGACTGAGAAGAGTGTGATAGAATTGTTCGGAGGAACTGAGGAGGAGGTGGTTTATTTAAGCCCAGATGCGGAAGTTGAGCTTGAAGAATTTCATCCAAATAGAATTTATGTGATAGGAGGTATAGTGGATGAAACAACTAGAAAAAATATTTCTCGGCGGTTTGCTCAAGGCAGTAATATTTCTGCGGCAAGAATTCCTATTGATAAGTATTTTTTCAAAAGTGAGAGTGGGACTTTTAAGAAAGTGTTAACTATCAATCAGGTCGTTGATATTATATTAGAGTGGCACCGATCCAAAGACTGGGTTCAGGCTATCCAGGCTGGACTACCCAAGCGAACTGGCTTTGTTCCGGTGGATACCATCCATAATTAGATTTATGTTATAAGACAGTCGTTTTTCTTCCCATTCAAAGTGTATTCATTATGAACCCGATCGTAAACTTGTGTATCAGAAGTCGCGCACTTCAAACTTTTCGAGCTTTTTCTTCAACCTTCAATGATCAAAAGTGTGTGCAAGAGAAGTTCTTGGACTCTGGCATAGAAGATATAAAAATTCAATTGCGTCAGTTTGAAGGAGGCGAAGTCACTCTTAATAAAAACGAAACAAACGGAATTGCTAAAATCTGCATTGACCATGTCGAGAAGAAGAATAGTCTCAGTGGTAAGACACATTTTGACATTTAAGGAAACACACCAAGTAGACCATCTAGTAATCTGCGCGGCCACTAATCGCTGGTTTATTTTTTGCAATAGGAAAGATGATGGTGGAGTTTCACGACGTCATTTCTAGCTTGGAGACGTGGGAAAATGGAAAAGGCCTCTTGCTCTGCTCAAAAGGCGATACTTTTTGTTCTGGTGGTTATCTTGAAACTGTAAAAGCACTCGGTACCCCGGAAAATGGTTTTAGAATGTCAACTCTAATGCAAGATGCAGTTATTCGACTACGAAATTTACCTTTAGTGTCTGTTGCTGTTGTAAACGGTCAAGTAAGTAGTGTTAATTAAATGACCTAAACACAGTTATTATTAGTTGGAAGAAAACTGTCATTGTCTGTTTTGTTCAGCAAAATAACACTACAACTTACTTTTAGTGCGAATAGTTGCGAGTTGCGTCTTACGTCTTTATGAATCTTGCAGGCGCTGGGGGGAGGTGCTGAGTTGACTGTGTGTACGGATTTCCGCGTTTGTAGTGTTAAAACTGAAATAGGGTTTGTGCAAGCTAGAATGGGAATAACGACTGGTTGGGGAGGAGGAATGTTCCTTAAGGCTTTAGTTGGTCATCAAAAAGCGTTAGATATAATGATAACGTCAAGAAAGTTGAAATTAGACGAATTAAAAGCCGTCGGTTTGGTAGATGGTGTAGTAAATCCCGCGTCTAGTGAAGAGGAGTCATATCAGTGGTTACTTTCTAAAGTGCAACATCTTCCTCCTAATGTTGCCCAAGCAGTGAAAAAGAACTTGTCAAGTAGTAGTTTTTATGAGGAAAGACAAGTGTTCGGTTCCGTCTGGGCCGGGCAAGTTCATTTGAGCAAGCTTGCCCTAAATATTAAGCATAAGGAATAGGAGCAGTTTAATTGCAACGTTTCCTTTTGCACGTGAACAATTGCCGGTACCCATTCTTACTTCAATGCATTAATAATTACAGTAGTAAAAGATAAGTATGGCTTTCATTTGTTAAAAGTTATAATATTATAGTATAGAAATTGTTATTATAGTGATAAAATTATGGAATGAAAAATTTCTACTTCAATGCCGTTCCAGTTTCATTCTTCTGTTTATTTTACATTGCGGTGTTTACCCATTGTAAAGCACAGCCTGTATTTGTGTTTGGCGAAATTTTGGTTAAGCAAAAAATAAATTGATAACATAAATTGAATACGGTACGAGCGTACAGCACATCCTACCCACGAGTTTGTTAATTATGATTTGAACTTATTGGCAGCATAAACTCCTTACTCGTAGATTTTTTGCATTTCTTGTCGAATGTGTGAAGCTTAAATTCATTGAAAATACATGGAAAGTTCTATGACATTCTTTGTTCTTTAACTTTCTAATTGAAGTTTTATTAACGTAATGTTGTTACCACCACAAGTATTCAACGTCCATGAGTACATGTATTTTGAGCAGAATGTTCAAATTCAGTATCGCTATGCCGTGTGAAAGGCTCAAGCAAGACTTATTGCTGTAGAATTCCAGAGTAAGTAAGTGTAGATTGTTCTTGTTTTCTCACGGTTTATGGTTTTGTGAGATTCTATGCTGTCATGATGAAGTAGCCAGCCAGTTAGTTAATTTGATCGTCGCTCAGCCACGTGACTGAATTTTTCCCATGCACGAGAACTTTGTTCTGAGATTCCCTGTTGTTTCTGTTGAAGTTGAGTTTTAACTCATTTCGTCAGTTTGCTTTGCATCAGCTTCAGAGTGTAAAACGATTGTGTGTGTGGATCTAATTTAAACCTTTTCCTATGTCAATAGGATGTCATCTTCGGCTGAATTTGATGCAGTTGACGGATCTTATTTAACGGAGCCTAGCCTTGAAGATGTAAAACGGCAGTTGGGTATATACGAGGGCGGAAGGATCAAATTGACGAAGGAAGAAGATTCTGGAGTCGCATATCTTTGCATTGACCATGCTGAGAAGAAAAACTGTTTTAGTGGTATTGTTACAAACATCATTCTGTACATGTATAGAGTAACAATTTAATCTACACTTCCATCGTTAACATGCAATTCTCTGATACACTTGTCGAACAGGTAAAATGATGGTTGATTTTAATGATGCTGTGGCTGAGCTTGAAAAATGGGAAACTGGGAAGGGATTGATACTATACTCTTCGGGAGACCTATTTTGCTCCGGCAGTTTTCTTAATGTAGTTAAGCAACTTACTGATGATGCCAACCATGGGTACAGAGCATCTTGTCTCATGCACGATTCGGTCCAACGCCTTCGTAACCTACCACTTGTTTCTGTTGCTATTGTACAAGGAAAGGTAGTATTTTGGATCTTCGCTTTACCATCATTTTTCTAATTTAACGTTATCGATGAGCATTTAATGAAGTAATTTTTCCTGTAGTCTATCGGCGGAGGAGGAGAAATAATGTTGTCAACAGACTTCCGTTTGTTTACCAAAGATACCGTGGTGGCATATGTGCAAGCTAAGATGGGAATAACGACAGCTTGGGGAGCAGGAATGTTTTTAAAACAAAAGGTCGGGCATTCCAAAGCGCTAGACTACATACTCACTGGTAGGAAGATTACGACGGAGGAAGCCCTTGCAGTAGGTTTGGCCGATGGAACCGTAAACCATGATACCAGACTGGAAGATGCCTTAGCTTGGTTGAATTTAAGAATTCAGCATCTACCGACAAGTCTTGTTCGCGCTCAAAAGAAAAACATTTTAGCTACTAGTTTCTTAGAAGAACGGCAAGTCTTAGGCTCTCTGTGGGGTCGTCCTGCTCATTTAAATGCTCTTAACCAGAACTTTAAACATTATTAGCTACAGAATTCATTTTTAATTTGTGTAATACATTTTATATTACATTGTTTTGACAATACGCGTTGTCTTTTGTGGTGAAGGAACAATTTTATATAAATTATAACGGTACAATAATGTTTGGTGCAAAATTGCCTAGCCAGACTCCTGTCAGTCAAGAATCTCGTGGAAGAACAAATTTTTAAATTTTATTCTACTCACTGTTAAATTGTTGATGTAATTGATCTGGTAATCGACAATAATAAAAGCAATAGTCTTATGACGTTTATTCGAAAGGACTCTTCAACTAATTGCTCGTTTTTCTCAAAATTTTCAAACAACTTAGAGGTCTCGAAGTTTAATATTTTACTCGCTTTTAGTTTTACTATATAGCTAAGATGAAGATTATTGATAAGAAATCTCGTTACTTGTGAATTATATACCCGTTTGAAAGCTGTGAAAGCAGCAATGCAAGTAAATTTAGCTCCCATGTTTTCCTATAAGTGTTTACGTGAAGACATCTCATACGTCCCATGCGTTATATCCGTGAGGTAATCATAATACAAGATTAGATAAGAGTGTCAGAAATATATTTAGGTATTTGAGTACACTATCTTAATTTATTGTAGTAGAGTTGCTGTAATGCCGTTTGCTATGAAATCTAGTTCATTTCTCCATAATCGCCGAAAACATGAAATGGTGATAAGGAAGAGTCTGTTTGCTTTTGCTCCAAAACTTACAGCTGTGTAAAAAAAAACATAAGCGCTGCCTTTGGTTTGAAACGAGACAATTTATGGACGATTCCTTTGTTTGCCTCATACATATTAAATTATTGCAATCAGATTTTATTGACTCAGCATATCTTTCTTCGTGAGGATGTTTTCAAGGAAATGAGGACTTACAAATGAGAAAATATTTACCGAAAGTCTCCATTCTTCCAGAATTTAGCTTACAAGGTAGATTTCTCTCCCAGTTGCGTTCTT
The DNA here is from genome assembly GCA_034693705.1 of Spatulosminthurus flaviceps. Taxonomy (NCBI): domain Eukaryota; kingdom Metazoa; phylum Arthropoda; class Collembola; order Symphypleona; family Sminthuridae; genus Spatulosminthurus; species Spatulosminthurus flaviceps. The sequence goes on along the minus strand of JAQFXU010005025.1, from coordinate 3,857 downwards.
CAAAGGCACCACTCTACATTTTTCCTAGTAACTTCTAGTCCAAAAATTTATTTCACAAAATATCATTCACATAAAATTCCAAATGCTGAACGAGAAAACAAAATGAAGTCAAAAGTGTCATGTAATATTTGCTTTGCCTTCGCATCCGATAAAAGTGAGTACTCTGCTGCCATAATCTGGTTTTTTAAAGTCTCCTTTAGTGCCCCTAAATTAACTCATTCTTGGTTAATTTTTCATGGATTGATTTAATTAACTGAAATTTTCGTGCCCTTTTTTTACAGAGGATGATTCCTTCGTAAATACTCGATGTGGGCATATTTTCCATCAACAGTGTATTCAATGCTGGATTGAAAAAGTCTCAGAAAATCCTCTGTAAGTTCTGCATACTCACCCAGCTAAGTACTAATAAAACTATACCTTTTAATTTGGCTAGAACTTACCGCCAGATGATCCACAACACTTACTAACAATTATTCTGCTTTTCTTCATATTTAGTTGCCCAATCTGCCGAGCTGCAATAACATTAGAAAGTCTAGTGAAACTTTACGGAGTATCCCCTAGTAAACGGTAAATAATGATTTTATTGTATTGTGCTTAAAATTATTTTTGTGAGCATAACAGTGCCTCTCATTCTCATTAAAATGATTACATCTGCATCTTGTCGCATTTATTTATGCCTTATCCTATGCATTTCTTACCTATAATTACAGACAGACATCCAATTTGAAATTCGTTTTAATTGGAGATAGTGGTACCGGCAAAACAAGCATACTTCAACAATACGCTGTAAGTAATTAAAGTTATCGATAAAAGAGCGCTATTTTAGTTTATAGTTTCGTTGATAATAATGCGTGGAAAAGTAAATTTCTGAAGCCTTGATTCTGTTATAAAACAGTTGTCCTTATTGTAATTATTATTATAGCGAGGTGTTTTCCTACCTGATAATTGCTCAACAATAGGCTGTGATTTGGTAATGTATTTGAAACGTATATCTCATATTGTCTTATAAATACTTTTATTATTAATTCAAGCTTATACTTTATGAATGAACATTGTTTCAAGTTTGTATAGACCATTTGTTGTGAATGATATAGTTCTTCAAGAAGGAGGAAGTTGGTGGGAAATTAATTACCTTGAGTATTGTAAGTTCGCGTCTTAAGTATTCATGTAAAAAAATTGTAGCGATTACTAGTAGTTAATATTATCTGCGAATGAGAACTTTGTTACATAAACAATACATTTTTTTAACTACTCGTACCTGTTGTTTTAAATTGAAAGTGGGATACCAGTGGTCAGGAAAAATATGATGCGATTACCCCAAATTACTTGAGGAAAACCGATGGTATATTTTGTGTTTACGATATTACGAAAACAAGATCGCTTGATAACCTACACAAATGGCTCAAAGTTGCTCGGGAATACGCTCCGCCAGAGGTCCCTATGATCCTCGTTGGAAATAAAACTGACTTGGAGGACGCACGAAAAATTGATAGGCACATAGGACAAGTGGGTCAATATACAACAAAGTTATTGGAATGAATTCTGAAAGACTGTATGCTAAATATATTTTTCCTTGATGCAGGCTATCGCAGATGGGCTGGAGATAAATTTTCTCGAAACATCGGCAAAAGAAGCCCACAACGTTGAAGCTGCGTTTAGAGTGCTGGCGGCAGCAGCTCTAGAAAATATGCACAGAATTGGTAAAATTGACTTGACCGATTATGAAAGTGTGGAGCTGTCTCAAGAAACGTCTCGAAGTTTCCAACAGCGTTCAAGCTGCAATTGCTGACATAAACTATTCAATTCAGTTATATCGGCAACTGATAACCAACAGTGCCAACACGTACAACCTCGTTCTTTTTAACATTTTTTTGTGCTTTGGTTTTGCGCCAGACATAAGCCATTATTATTGTTTGAAAATACTACGTTTCACGCTTCTCATTCTCCTTCCTTGTAGTTTTAGCTTGCATGAATTCCGTGTCTGCACGTGGGATTATAAATAAACAAACATGCCTTTAGTTTTTAATCTATATTTATTTTTCGAAAAATAAATATTATTTGTACTCCAACGAACTTTCGTCACTGTTAACTCTTACTCTACCTCCAGGAGAAGCGGGAACGGGAACTACCACATTATTTACCACTAATATTGTAATACGTAATATCATATATGTAGTTAAAAACTGTAGCAGATCGTTAGCAATACATAATATTATGAGGAATATGGAGTTCTGTGGGATAATAAATACAAACATTCCAATTGCCTTAACTGTGCTGATATTGTCGAGCAAAATCCAACCATGACTCTTGACCAACGGATGTGTAAATGTGACTCACTGGTTCAAAGTACTGATATCAAAATCATAAGCGCAGAATTTGTGGTATATCACTTTAACTATAACGTATCAATTTGTTCAAAGGCCCACATCAATATTGTGCCCTCCAGTTTTATACTACAGCATGCATGAATTAGAATCCAGAGTACATACTTTTCATTTTTCTTGGCGAGATGAATCAAACTGAATATGACGTATGACTCACACTGCTCTGGTAAAGAACACGTCTGAAAAATTGTCACTAAACATATTTGTGTGTAACATGGGTGTGTATTATATTTCAAATTTAGACATAGATTAGATAAATGCGAATTATTATAGGCATGAAAACCCCTAAAATCTTATCAGCTCTCAGAATGGTATCGATTAATAATGGTTAATTTCAACAAAATGTGCAAAAGTTTCTACTACGTAAATTTTAGCGCTCAGTCTCTGCCTTTTTCTAGCTCTCTTAAACATGTATTGAATACACCAACATTTTTATACAAAATAAATTATCACTACAATTGATATAGTTTTCTTGCAGTACCATTGTGTTAGTCAATTGATAAAAAAATAGCGTACGTACCAACTTAATCTCTTAAAGGAGTAAATTATTATCTCCCGAATATGTCAAACACTATTAATTTCCAGATCGTCAAACGGAAGTTAAACAACATAAAATCAACGAAATTAATCACTATTAACCGTGGTAGTAATGGATATGGAGGTAAAATTTGGTAGGGATTGACAAATATTCAGTGATTACAAGTGCAGGCCGTATTAGTGTTAGGATTTTTTCTAAGAAACTTTGCGTGCAGATTCAATATTTAAAAAACAAAACAGTGTTGTACATATGTCTATAACCTTTTCCAAAAGTTAATGTAACAAGACTTATCGTCATTATATCCTGGAGGTTTCTGATCGATTCACGGATTCTACGCGTGCAAATATATTGATAAAGATTCTGCCTCGACTGTTGCTTTTGCAATGACAACACTCACTTGCAAATAAACATCACAGATTCCAACAGGGTAAGACACCCAATGTGGACAAGACAGAGGAAGAAAAGATAAGCATACCGGAAGTGCAAATATAAGAGTTGGACTGCTCGAAAAAATCGTCGATAATAGGGACAACGGCGATAGTTTGACTCCACTGCAAATCGAGGAAGGAAGTTAAAATGTCAGCTGGTCTTAGTTGCGGCATTTGCCTGGTTTATACTTCTTTCAAAGGTGTTTTTCCTTTTCTTACGCTCACGAATGCATTTAACGAGGGCTTAAGTGTCTTTATGAAGAGCACTGTCATCAGCACTAAACTTCTTTACTAAACGTCAGTATTTCAATGGTTTTTTCTATGGTTAATGACTAATAATAATTCAATTCATTTCTGTTTTTAAAATAGAGGGAGATTACTTTGTAAACACATTGTGCGGCCATGTTTTTCACTTTGAATGCATCCGAGGATGGATATTCCAAGATTCAAAGAATGCGATGTAATTTTTTTATTTTAACACTTTACTGAAATTCTTTCTTACTAAAT
>JAQFXU010005024.1:0-12355 GCA_034693705.1 Spatulosminthurus flaviceps | reverse complement strand
AACCGCTCCTGCGTTGCGTACCATTGTTTCACCGAAATATCCTTAGATTCCCCAAAAATTTTCCCAAAACTAACGAGAAAGAGTTTCTCTGAGATATTCCAGCTCTTCTGATGATTAAGTATCTTCTGGACATACTCATCTGGTAAATCAGCCGACTTATAAAATCCCACACTATTGATGTAGTCGCTGTACTTCTCAGTTCTGGGCCTATCCTCACTGTAAGATGATTTTCTTCTTCTGCTCTTAGGCTTCGACTTGGAGTCCGAATCCTCCGATTCACTTGACACCTCTGCCAACGAATCAGATGACTCATATGAGGGAAAAAACGTCTTTTTAATTGATGACTGAAGTTCCTCCGCCTTTGTCTTGTAGACTTTGACCTTGATCTTTGATCTTGAAGCCTTAGCAGAACCACTTTCTTCCTCCGAAGACTCACTCTTACGTGCTTTATTAATCTGTTTGCACCCTTCCTTAGCCATGCTCGCATATCTGGCGAGCCTCTTCGTATCGGAGGACACGATATCCGGATCCACATAAAATTCCATTTCCAGAATGGAATTTATTTAGAAAGGTGTTTATTTAAATAAATAAATATATATATTTGAGATAAAAAATATTAAAAATTGGAATAAAATGACGGTTAAGCTTGAATCTGGTTTCAAGGATGGACTCGTCCCCAGCTACAAGCGATGCAACCAAAAATAAATATTAAAGCGAGAATAAAAAATAAAATATTTGTTTTTTAGGTTTTTTAGTTTTTATAAATAATTAAGAACGTGCACCAGGCACTAAATATTAAAATTATTATAAAAATAAATATGTAAATAAAAATAATATTTTTGTGATTTTATATTTTGATGCGAGAGTATATCCCACTAAAATTAACAAAGAACTTAATCTAGGGTCCCTGTGCGGAAGAGTACACCTCAAGGTTTCGCTCCCCGACTTAAATACAAAGCTAAGATTTTTTACTAAAATTAGACGACTTGGGATAAACTCTGTTGCCGTAGTTTATTTTTATTTTGTGAGTGCCGATTAACACGGTGACTGGATGTATATGATAAATGGAATGCTTCAGTCCCGATCTCAATTTTAAATCGACGTTACAAATGCCAGTAAAGGTGTAAATATTATTTTAATCGTAGCACTATGCAATTCCCAATGCTTCTATTATGCAGCTTACGAGTAAAGATTCTTGGTCACTCAAGAGGACCTTAAGGGAATAGATAGTGAAGAACAGTTGAATAAAAGACAATTGTTATCTCCTTAACTCCTTTCCTTTACTGCATATTGTTAGCAAATGATTCTCTAGAAAATTCCCCACAAAACTCTAAACTAATATGATGGCTCAAATAAGATTCTCAAAATTAGCATCAATTTTATGAATATGAATAAAAGAAATAATTTATTTATGCAATAATAATGAGTTCCTATGCAGCTTTTACTTTGTGACAATGATTCTCTAAAAATTTATGCCTCAGCAACAATAACTGCAATGTAATTAATAGTATGAGGTAAGTACTTGGCTTTTACACGTAATTCAATTCAATACTACTGTTGATGTATGTGATTCTCTATGTCTGGGCCTTGGCCTCAATGCGAATGAATTGAATGTATAGAAATACCTACGTGTCTAGCCGCCCACGCAATGTTACAAAATGTAAACAAATACTACGTAACTATTTCGTTTATGTAACTAGTCTGCGTATTATGTAAGACTATACTATGCGCCGACTATCAGCTGTTGCGTGCGACTACTTTAAACCAAACTGTGCTAGTACGTACTTCTCTCAACTTTTCCAAAACTGAAATTCTCCCAGTGCAGTGCTACCCTTAGTGCTTATTTTATGAAAAGCAATGATAAACTGTTTTAATGATTGTGTACTAAACTGACTCAAGTACTACTTCCTTTCGTACTGATTACGATTATTGCAAGTGTGTTATTGCTAAAGATTCTCAAAATTTAGGGCCTAGGCCACGGTTCGTAATTCAGTCTAAGTTCAGATCCTAAGCTTAGGAAACTGTCTCAGCCTTGAGCACCAGTTTGAACTTTCAAAGTTCTAAGTTCCTTCCTGTGTGTATGTGAAATCGCAGTGAAAATATTCCTTAACAATTTGGCAAAATTCTTCTCTAGATTACGGACCGAATCCGCGATATAATACAGGTAAGGTAATGTAATAGTATCGCTCGATACTAATACTCCTTAAATCATCAGTTTAATACAAATCTCTATATGAACATGCGACTCTGCTGCAATTCCTATGCTGTGCTCTGAATATGTACTTTCGTTTTGTTGACAATAGTTCAAACTCTTAGAGTCCCTTCCTGTGTTTAATTATGTCGATGACAAAATGATTCTCGAAATTATGGAACTAATCCGGGATGATATACAGGTAAGGTAATGTATTAGTTTCGCTTGAAACGAATACTTCTTATTTCAACAGTTAAATTCCAGCTTCTACAAAATTCAAATTTTCATGTATTGCCTATGGTGTATACGATGCTCTGTATCCGTTCATGAGCTATTAATAATTATGCAGAAGTAATAATGATAAACTCTGAATGCTCAGTTCTCAATCGTTACTGTAAATGCTACTTTTATTTCAGGTGCAGTAGTAAACTACAGCCTAGGATGTAATTCTCTCAATTCGGGCCGAAGCCACAGTGCTTACAGGTAACTTCACTTATTGTCAGTTCCGCTTGAAACCAACTCCACTCTAATCCTGAGCTATTTATAGATTTCCAGAAAATTTAATCCTCTTAAATTCCTTTAGCTATTGATCAGAAGCTCTAACAATTTCAAGCATGAAAAATGATATTCTGACAATTATTTAAACTTGTAGCTATATTGGTGGTAATTACTGTAATTCTGTTGTATTATTTAAGGTTTGCAGCCTAAGCTACCAACTCCTAGAAAAGCTTCTCAAAATTACGGGACGAGCCCGATATTACAGAACTACAGGTAAATGAATGCAATTAGCAATGCAACATAAATTTCAAGAACGAAAAGCTAAATCAGTATGATTACTAATATTGTTCAATTATGTACTGCTAATTCCCTGTGCTGATTATATAGGACTTTAAACTTAGCGCCCCCAGCCTAGGAGTCTACTATGCTTCTGCTGATGTTATTCCTATGCTTGGAAAAAAAAGTAAACAAGAAAAACCCAGACAGAGCCTCCCTATCAGCTGTAAAAATAATCAGTCTACGACAAAAGTGCAGATGTAAGCAATGAATATGCTAAATGCTGCAGTTGCCTTTTGTTTTGATAATCCCCAGTGTTTTATTATTTGTAATACCGTTTGCGAGCAGCTTACTAATCCCTCCTTATCTCCTCCAGGATGGTTAGTGTGCTAACGTCAGCTCCTTGGCTCCTTCCAAGTGAACGGCAATAATCCCCTCGGTGTATGTCCTCAGCCTGCTGGAACAATCGACCCTTGGATTCTTTCTTCTCCTTATCACACTGGTATGTAATTTTACAGTTCTTTTTCATTCACTTGAAAAACTCAATGCTCAATTTACGTGAACTTTTCCACCAAATATGTTAACTCAGTGCTATTTATAGCTTTGAACTTTGGTAACCTCAACTGCAGGTAACCAAAACGAACGAACTACTATGAAACTTTTTTCCTTAGCTCCACCAAGAAAAAATAACTGAAACTTTTTCCAAAATGACAAAATATGCCAAAATAATGCAACTAATTGCCGGATAAACACTTATGCGAAAAAATAACGATTTTTCCCTTGCACAGGTCTCCACTAAATTAATGCTGGGTCTACTCCTCTGCGAAGACCTCCGCTACTCCGACGGACCGACTCGCAACTTTTTCCCAACAAAAAACTGCCAAAAACACCGCACGGATAAAAGATACCCGCGCCTCTACCAATGAGAGGTGAATCTCGGATGAAGGATATGAAACACGCTTGGCTGAAAGCCACCGAATACGAGATGCACGGGAAATAAGGCACGACGTACACAAGTGACTTGATGTGAGAGGCAGTGTTTATTCTGACAGTCTCTGATGGAGGATAGGATAAGACTGACGAGCTTAGGACATTGTCCAAGCTCCAACAACATAAACAGCCTTAGGCTCTAGCCTAAGCTACTACTCATTGTGACCCTCACAATGTCAGCCATTTTTCAAAATTTCCAAAACGGGGAAAACCTGCACTAAAAAAATCATTTCTGAACATATTGTAAGCCCAAAACATCATATTTTTTTTAATTAGTCATTTTCTGCAAGATTAGCGTGTGCTGGGTGGCATAAACAACGGCGTTGGAATTTTTGTAATAGGTAAAGCGGTTACGGAATTATGGCCAAAAACGCCATTTTTTGTATTTAAGTCTGTACCTCCAGAACCAATGGGGCTATTTGCTTCATTTTTGAACGTATATGTTCAGAAACATGTTTTTCGCCGTTTTTGTAAATTTTGAAAAATGGCTGAAATATAGGGGACAGAGTAGAAATAAGTCCAAATATATATATGAGGCTTATTAAAATGCGGTAGAGCCTGAATTTGCAACTTACTTCTACTCTGTCCCCTATATTTGAGCCATTTTTCAAAATTTCGTAAAAATGTGAAAACCTTCACTGAAAAACATGTTTCTAAACATATACATTCAAAAATGAATCAAATCGCCCCATAGACTCGGGAGATACAGACTTAAATACCAAAAATAACGTTTTTTGCCATAATTCCGTAACCGCATAACCTATTACAAAAATTCCAACGCCGCTGTTTATGCCACCCATCACACGTTATTGTTGCAGAAAATGACTAATTTTAAAAATTATGATGTTTTGGGGTTACATATTCCCCATGGACTTACTCTTTTTAAATAATTTGCATAACTGGATTTTGTCAAATTTTTAAAACATTTCACTGCCTTTGTTCTCTGATTTTGTTAAATTAAAATTTGATTAAGCCTTGCAGTCCTCAATAGTAATAGTTATAGTAACATAAAAATCCAACCTCTGAGAACGTTTCTACACTTCATATTCACCGTTCACAGGGATTCACTTGAATTTGCCTGTCATGCATAGCTTCGACGCCGATGAGGAAATTTCATTAGAATAGCCCATATTTACTCCAGATGGCGTTGGAAAGTATAAGCGGAATAGCGCAAGAGTAGGATCATTCAAAACTGAAATTACGACCACCATATTTTCTGGAAAACTGAAATAACTATACCACCGTATGGGCCAAAGCATTAGAGTAATTTAGAGGTCAGAGGAGAGAGGAGTGAGTGGAGAAGCGAGAAAACGGTTTGCCGGCGGTGGTTATTTCACTTTGGCGCTACAGCGTCCGTGTATTTTAATTGGAGTGTTTGGCCCATACGGTGGTGGTTACTTCAGTTTTCCATAAAATTTCCTCCTCGGTATTTCCCCTTTGAATTGGCCCACTCGTGCGTTATTCCACTTTGACTCTCCAGCCACGATATGTCAAAATCCGTATTCAAGTTTTCAAAATTTCGACGATGAAAGGAGAGGTGGAAAAATTGACAAGTGCGAGGGAAAAATGTTCATTCAAAATAATTTTACTTTCTTTATTTCTCTTTTATTTTGACAAATTGAGAATGATTCAAGTTTTTCTAATTATTACTCAATGACGATTTTTTTCGGGAGCCAACAAAGTTTGCTGGGAGTATACGCGTGAACTACTTGTAGGCAAATTCAACCCGCGTATTGTGAATTCAATCATCGGCGTTGAACCGTTTCAAGTTTATGTTCCAGAAATAACTATTTCTTTAATAGCGGAAATTCTACCTCCCAAATTGATTTAGCGTATCAATTACAATAAAGGTATTTCAGGGTATGTTAAAATTTATAGCTTTCAGGATATAACTTTTCCTTGGACTAAACCCCTATTTTGCAGTTTAACGATTTGTTTTTGTGGATTCCGTGCTTCCTTGCTCTGTGAAAATCCAAATATTTTGAAGAGGGAACAATAAATTATTATTTTTAAATCTAATTTTTATGAAGCCTAAAAACCCTGAATAAAAGTAGCCCAGTAGATGAGTTACATTCACTGTTGAAGGGCTTGATTGATACCGGCAGGATATTTAAGAATTTGTCCCATGACTAACTACAAGATTTGCAAAAATTCAGTTCCCTACCTCCACTATTCTCATAAGGAATGACGTCAATTGACAATGGCATTTGTAGAAATGTTTTCTCTTGCCGAATCTACGTTGCTGAATAGTTTCCGCATTCACAAGTAACAATTTCTTAGCTGGCGTCGAACTCGAGCAGCTTCCACTATCTACTATTGGACGAAAGACATGATTTGAAGAGGATTTTATTAAAGCTGATTTTCCACCTTTATTTAATTCCTATGAAACTCCGGAATTTAATGTAAAATATGTATTCTTCACTGATCCAGTTTTGAACTGAAAAAAAAACAATAAACTTCAAATTAAATTTTCAAATCCACTTTCATGGCTTATTATGGCGCAAATTATTTCGACTTCCCCTTGCCTGACTGTCCCCAATATGTTAGCCATTTTTGAAAAAATCCAAAAAGGATGAAAAAAATGCAATTAAATGTAAAAATGGCGTTTTTGGCCGCCATTCCGTAGTAGCTTAACCTATTACAAAAATTCCAACGCCTTTGCTTATGACGCCCAGCACACGTTACTTCGGGTGAAAATGACAAATTTTAAAAAATTTCATGTTTTGGGCTTAGATATTCCCCGCAGACTTACTCAATATAAAAATTTTAAGCTCATTTTGATACTCTCTTTTATTTCTTGATTATTTGGAATAATTGAGAAACCAGATTTTTGTAATAATTATTCCATGACGAATAATTAGCGGAGCTTAGAATGTTCGCAGTGAATTACACTGAAGTTAGCATTCCATTCAAAATCTATGGCGTGACAGCGTAGTTTTATTTCAATACTCGGCGTTTTTGTCTAAGAAATAATCAATTAGCTTACTTTGACATTATTTTGCGTAGCTGTGTTTCCGCAATAATTTACAATTTAATTATTGAACTTTATCCCACTCATTATTTTACCTCGAATCCACTACTAGGAATAGCATGTAATTCCACCCAGTCTGACTCCACAGATTATGCGCAAGTTTCCTGATTTTTTGCCAGCGGATCAAGGTTCAGGGAAATTGGAATGAAATAAAGTTCGGGGAAAATTTTTCAAAATTTAATTACTATGCGTGGTAGTAATTGTTATCAAGAATTTTTGTGTAACTTGGATTTCCACACTCATGGTTGTTGAAATTATGGTGCAACCAGGATTTTGAGTTTACAGCTTGGTATTTGGCTCCTGCGCAGACTCAAGTTTGGGGGGGAAAGTAGTGTTTAGTCCGTTTCTATGTATCTAGTTATGTTTCATGAATTTGATTTGGGGGGGGGAGAGGGAAATTTCTTCAAGACATAAATTTGAATTTAAATTTGTTTCCATGGGATAATCATTATTATTACTCCAAATAATCGAGCCAGTTTCCTTCAACATCATGGTTTTGTTAATAAATGCGTTAATAGCTCCGTTAAATGTAAACTGCTCAAGTTAAACGCCGGTGAGTAAATTTTTTTCGAGAGATCAAGCATTTGACGACCAGATCATCTATACCATATATATCGTCCTTACCCGGGTCTAAACTTAAAAAAATAAATTTGACGAATTCCAAATTTTATTTTGTAATTTAAAAAAAACTGAATAAAAAAAATTATAACTACGTTCAGCTTGCCTGTATAAATAAACTCAAATAGTTCTAGAAAGTCTGCCTACTAAAATACTAAACATATTTGATCCGTGGGCAGATCAGCTAATCCTATAGTTTTAGCCTTGAAATCATTGTGGATATAAGTGGTGTCTGAAGGAAACAAACCTTTTCGTAAATGACAAAATTGTGTACATTAAAAAAGTTGATTGTCGTCAAAACTTTCCAATCAACAAATTGAGATTCTTTCCTAATTTTTACTTGGACACGTTTCGCGTATAGTAGACGCGTATTTTTCACATTTTCCTCAATTAGAAAATCATCTGGAAATTCCAATCTCCTCCTCCTTTTATATAATCCCTGCACTTGTGCACAACATTATCCTCCCTTTTCCTTCGTACATAAGAACAAAGCGTTTACAAACAAAAATAATAGTCGGCGTCGAGTCACTACAGCCAACTAGTCCAGTCAATCAATCTTTGCAAAAGTAAGGCAAAGTTGGAAAATATTTGTACTCCTAACAATTTAACAAATCAAAGATTGAGTGGCATTTTAATTTTTTTTTTTTTAAAAAGGAACATGGGATTTTTTCAATCCTTCTCTCCAACAACAATAATTCATTAAAAGACTTACTATGGAGATGTACAGGGGTCTGCAAATACCTCAATATTCATTTAGACAAAGTGATATTTGGGTATTTACCTCAAAAGCGACAAAAGTTTACTTAATAATATTATTATTCCAAAAGTTTGGTGGCAAAAGTGTCCCGATCAGAACCTCGGGGAAGGGTCATAAAGGTAAATCCATAAATACTAGGTGGCGTCCAAAGGTTACAGCGCCGAGGCATGTAAAATTTTGGACTTTTCCAGTTTTCCACAAAAATTGATATGGTATATATTTGATATAATAAAAGTTTATGGAATTATTTTTACATGATTTACATGAACTGGTCTTTAAGATAGAAATTTCTCCTTGGCTATTTAAGCATTAAATTTACAAGTCTGAATAACGGTTTACTGGCGGCATGGCGAGTCTACAGGTTCAACATAAGCAATAAATTTTAAGCTCCAATAAATAATTCGTCGGCGAAAGTCCAAAAGGAGCTATAATAATTTTCGTAACGTTATGGGAATTGCAACAATCAACATCATAACACTTCCATTACCGTTTATACACCTCACGTCGTAACCCTCACATGGAGCAATTGTTAATAATGACAAACCGTGAGTTTTATTTACAAAATGCTCAAATGGCGTCGAAGCTTTACAAATACAACACATTTTTTCTGTAAATGCCTTTGAAATATAAATTGGAGCTGGCTAATAATATGCTCGAATTATTATAGTTAGAATAAGTTGAAGCAAAGGATATTTTTGTTACTTCCACCGCTCCACTTTAAATTCTTGACTTTGCCTAAGATTTGCCTCTACGAAATACATCTTTATGCTCTTAAAGTGGGACTTTTAATTCAAAGTTTGGGCTGCGTGGGTAAAATATCCTAAATGTTATTTTTATAGTGTTGGGTTTAGCTAAAAAAAATATAAAAAAAATTACAACTTAAAAATTTCAAAAGATCCCTATCCCCTAAAGAAAATATTTTTACTACAGACTACAGGCGTTGAAAATGAGATCCATTTCATTTCGTTGTAGATTTAATATTTTGAAAAGGTCAAAAATTTTCTATTTGATTCCAATTATAAATCTATTAGTATTTCTACATGGGTACAAATTCTGAGGAACCCGTTCCCGACCCTACCGAAACCCGACTTAAATTATTTAACGCAGCACCCGTTCCCAGTTTGGACCCTAAATATTCGGCTTTATGCTGGTGTACCCCGTTGTTGGTGAGCCGATTGACTTTAACTTGGGGTTTCAGGTTTTCGAAGGACCAGCTATGTTATAGTACTAGCAAACTTAAACATTCAATTAAACCAGCATTTATTTACATAAAACATTCATGTGCGCATGGAAACTAGCATTGGCATAAGCGTAGATGTGTAGTGTTCGTGACAGCATAGATATGTAGCATTTGCAATAATAGCACGCTCAGTATTGGACAGCTTCAATGGTTACAGCATGGACATCTTCAATATCTCGGTAGGGTAGTAAACTTCTTCAACAGCAATCTTGTAACATCCGCAACTTAACTTGACTTGACCTGGGATGAGTCCAAGGATGTAGTTAGTTGGGATTAGAGAATTTAAAAAATGTCATGTTTCCTAGTGTTTGCGAAAGCCATTAGAGAGTTTCTCCCTGCGGCTATCTTTCCAGAGTTCAGAGCTACTCCAATCATCCAGAAAGATTGAAGCTCTGATTGCTTGAACATTTGCTTTTATACTGGTTTTGAGAGTAAGAATTTTAGTCGCAGTTAAATGTCCAATTAACTCGGATTATTTGCGCAGGCCAATCATTTCTTGCCAAGTTAACAGTTTTAAAATAGAAGTTAACAATTCCAGTTAAAATCAATATTTATAACTTTTAAATAAAAGCATTAATTTTTTCAAAGAAATAATTATTTCATAAAATAAAAGTTCAACATTTTGAAATAAATGCAGCAAGCCATCATCTACTCGACAACACCCGTTTTTTCATAACTTATCAAGACCCGTTCCCAATGGGTATCCATTCATGGGATCGACAAGCACAAGCAGTACCCAGTAGTCGGTCTGGCTTGAACCCGGATTTTAATGTTAAAATTGTAAAGTTTTGGAAGTCATTTCCAGGCCTAGGTTAGTTAAAAAATACATTTATTTTTATTCTTTCATTATGTTCAGCCGAAAAAGTCCTTAAAAACGGCTTTCAAAAGCCGGGAAACTTTAACCCGTTTTTATCCTTAAAACCCAATCCCGGTGGGTTTCTTTGTCGGGACCAGCATTAGGAAACCCATTCCCAATTGTTTCTGTTCCCGGGTATTTGGCATTTCATTGAAATCCATTTTCCACGAATTTTCACTGAGCCCGAACCCTTTCCGACATCACAGGGTCTCAAATATGCATGTTTTTCAATATCTACACAACGATTACCTGATTTTTATATTTAATATATAATATAATTTATATTTATTTTTTATTTTTTATTTATCGCATATCAAGAGGGAAATCTACGAGTTTGGCTGACATTTTTTTGGATGAGCTGTACAAGGTCATTTTGTAGTACACATTTTGTAAATACACGATGGTTGGGATGTAATTAGAAGACTCCAGTGGGATGGCATTCAAAGTCTACCGATGCAGAAAAAGAAGTTGGAAAAATTATAACGGAAATAATTCAACTATAATCCATATTTTGAAGTTTCAACAAAAATTCTTTATTTTGAGGACAAATTTTTCTCCAATAGAGTTATTTTATTGGAAAAAATCGGAAGGTATCTTGCATCATCTCATTTTTAATATACCTTGGATTTTTATCGACTTACACAATTTTTCTGAAAATAATTTGGCAATGTAAATTCAAAATATAAGAAATTATATTTTTAATTTATTCAATTGTAAACCATTGAACTTCCCAGAGTGATATTGTACGGAAATTTTCATAGACCTAAGAAGTTGAGGCAAGTTTTATTCCATTTTATTAGAATGAAGTAATATTCAAATTATTTTCCTAAAATATGATTGGGTGGAAAGAGCTCTTTAGATATTTCTACGGAAGCTACGAATATTTTAAATTGTTCAAACCCTACATTAAAAATCTTAGGATTCCGACTCAGGGAAATTGTTATTAAATTATTTATTTTGGGAAGGTCGTCAATTGCTAAACTTTGGCGCCGCTCAACATAATTGAGTTTTCTAATTCGGGTGTAAGAAGCAGGTCAATTATGGTAGTTGAACAGCATAACTAGTCTTGAATTCTCTTCGAGTGTTTATTTAGGATATTAAAGGAAAACAAGAATTTTGAAATGTCTCTAGATTTCGAAATTTTTTATCAAACAATGATTAATAATTAAACAATTTACATCATGCCTTGATGCCATTTTACAACTTTACATGCTGTAATGAAGGAACTACAGACCTTGACCACGAACGACCATATAAAATTAGTTAAAACTTTAAAAGCGACGTTGAACTCCCACAAAACTTGATTTCTTTGTCTGCCTAATAGATACAATAAAGCAATGGAGCAAAGGAGATACTGAAAGTATAGATCCATATAGAATACTGAGTCTGTAGTGGCTACTTTTAGTAAAAAGCGGTGTTAATCAATTCTTTCTCTCTCCAAACGACGTTTACCCCTTATTTGTATCTTGTTACATTTGAGGTCAATTGTCGAAATAGGAAAATATTGATTGGCGTCCAAATGTTACATTCGAAAATGGAAAATGCGTTTACTTTGGAGAGTTCGAGTAAGTCCTTCTTTCAAATACCCTTAAAACCTTCAAATATGAATAATAAAAACATCCCGAGCATTTCAGTTTGATTGCATTTGCATTCACT
Source organism: Spatulosminthurus flaviceps (assembly GCA_034693705.1). NCBI lineage: Eukaryota > Metazoa > Arthropoda > Collembola > Symphypleona > Sminthuridae > Spatulosminthurus > Spatulosminthurus flaviceps. Next base: position 242 of record JAQFXU010005024.1, on the reverse strand, counting down.
GTTGATGGCCACGATTGATTTAGTAGGATATTTACGAATTTTTCCTCGACCAAAAAGTACCAGATTTAGGAAAATTTCAGTTCTCTAGCTCCACTATTATGTTACCAAATGAGGTCGCATTCTTCGCAAATAAGGCCTAATTGTATTGTATTGTATTGTAAATCTTTATTGTTCATCCATGTAAGTGGCATGCACTTTTTTCCGTTGGACAACATCACAGCATGTAGAGAACATACAGTGAA
>JAQFXU010005023.1:0-12365 GCA_034693705.1 Spatulosminthurus flaviceps | reverse complement strand
ATTTGTGCGCCTATTGACTTTTTTGATGAGTTTGTTCAATAGATTCTCTCATCGATTTCTTTCCTATAATTTGAAAAGGTCAAACGTGTTCAAACAATTATGGAGATTTTTGTGACGTGACCAACTAATGCATGTTATATAATACTTTACACGGTGTAATATATCCTTCTGAAGTTTAATAGGAGTTTCGATGTGCTACAGCATTTGATGTGCTCCACGTGGAGACAAAGTTGATAAATTCTGGAAGCGCACATCTTTTAGAATTGTCATTGCCAAAATTTGTTATCCTTCGGGGACCGATGATAAAAAGGAAGCGGAGTGTGAGAAACTGCTCTTAAGAAAATGCCTAGAAATTCGTCTTATTTATTAGTCCCGGACATAAGTCGGGGTCATACCTCTTGGTCTTAAGTCATGGACATTGGTCTGGGTCATTAGTCTTGGTCGATATTTTGGTTTCAATTTTGGTCATAAGTCGTGGGTCGTGGTCATACCTCTTGGCTTAAGTTTTGGACATTGGTCTTGGTCATTAGTCTTGGTCATTAGTCTTTGTCTTAAGTCTTGGTCATTAGTCTTGGTCATTGGTCTTGGTCATTAGTCTTGGTGATAAGTCGTGGTCATACCTCTTGGTCATACCTCTGGGTCTTAAGTCTTGGTCATTAGTCTTTGTCATAATAATTTTGGTCATTAGTACAGTCAAACCTGGGTATAACGGTCATGCCAACAACGGTCACCTTGATATAACGATGGCAATCCGTTGGTCCCGGCAAATTACTTCCAACGGAGTTATGGTCAGCAACGCCGTTGTTTGTATTTCAGGCTGTATCTTCTGAAAAACCGGTGCGATTTCTGTACTTCGTGCATAGCGATGTACCAAACAGAACTGTTATAGTAAATGGACAAGTTACGTGTTGATTCTGTAATCGTTGCCTCCGTGGGTCCAGTGAGGTAGCACATGTATGGCATCAGAGCAGTGTATTGCACTGAAAAGTACTCAAATACAGTAGTATGCAAACGAGAAGTGACCTTAAGTGTCATATGGTGCTTTTCATTTATTTAATGAAGAACGCGGATACCGATGCAAAGGCTCTTGATCATGAAATACATATACTTACACACATTGTAAATCAAGATCGAAAAAGTTTTTTTTGGTTCAAAATTATTTTTGAATTTTTCCAAAATTTTATTTTTTTTATGAAAATTTTATTTTTGCCTAAAAAACATTTTTCTCCAATAAAAATATTTTTTTGGTTCTTATTTTTAAATTTTTTCTAAAAATATTATTTTTTTTGATGAAAATTATTTTTGCCTAAAAAACATTTTTCTGCAATAAAAACAAATCGAGAATGTGTGATACTTCCCATCTTAAAGAGCCCCAACACCTGCGGTGCCCTTCGCAGAAGCACCCCTTTAGGGGTGCCATGAATCGTTGCGGAGCGACGATTTTTTAATATCAAAGGATACAATGCAGCTAAATGAAGTTTTAAAAAATTGTACAAATCATGTTGCAAACAAACTATGTTCCGTATCTAGTTCGTAGGGATGTAGAACAGTAGAGTAAATAGAAATGGACTGGATTTAATTCTGAAATATATAGATGTCTCCAGCTATTTCTTCTACTAGCTTTTTAAACATTAATACAAGCCAATACGAGCTTATATATACAACTAGAATCGACAACGACTTTACCCGTTGGTGAGGAAATTGGGCAAAATATTTTTTTCATGTAAGGGGTACATAGTCAGGTCCCGAAAAAATACTGCAAAAATTCCCACTCGCTTACCCCATGCTGGGGGAATTTTCTCTTTTGCGAGTGGCCACTGCTATATCAGCAATGGAATGTCCGAATGAGTTGAAATTTTAAACCTAAGGTTTTGAAGCAAATTCTCGAACTATTGTAGAACTCGCCCTTAACTCGACATTAAAAAGTGTCGCTCGTTCTATACAAATAAAATTTCCTCCATGAACTGCGGGTTAAAAAAATTGAAGGAACCACAAAGTTCTTCAAAAGAACGGTTGGTTTACCATAGCCTCGCATGTCGCTATTTTAATCATGGGGTAGATGGGTGAACATGAGTTTCCGACCAGGAACTCTCGGTTAACCGTTTTCCAATGGCGTATTAGCAGGGCGAGTTCTACAAACTGCTTACTACAGAAACTGAGCGTATAACATAGAAAGTGTCGGATTAGACAAGGAACTGTCGGATTAACATAGAATCGTGGGTACACCACAAAATTCCTGGCTTACCATACCATTGAACTCAGGGGCTACCGGCTACCACAGATACACCATCAAGCAAGTCTTTTTGCTGTAACTCCTAAATCTTCAATTTTTTTCAAAATACGTTAGGAACATTTCAGAAGAGGTTTAGAGTGAGTAAAACCATAATCACAAGTCAAAATAGCTGACTCCGGTTCATCCCTGGATCTAGCACACGGCTTTACATATGGAGAAGACTCGAAAAATTAACGTTCGTTAAGTTAATGTTTTTTAGAGTGTACAGGGGCAACCACCTCTTCAAATTATTATTTGTAATAATAAGAAGTGTATTAGCACTCTGGAATTTTGTTTACGCAGAGTAACTTTTTATGATGGCCAACTTCGCAAATTTGCAAAATTGCCAAGATTTTGGAAAAGAGATGGAGAAGCTACTGGAAGATAAACTAACCAAAAACTGGACCCCCTCCAACGAGGACTGGCGGCAAACAATAATCTGATTTAAAGTCTAACGTCTAAGATTGATGAGACCGAGGTGAGGATGACTGAAATGGCATTGAAACTCAATCAAATTGAAACTGTGGTTCTACAACAGAAGTCAACCATAACTCGCATGGAAAGAGGTGAAATGGTCAGAACCATTTCTATCCAAGGACTAACAGAGGGAAATACCCGCAAATTCTCCGCACCCCCAAATTTTCCCTGATCAGCACCAATTATATTATTTAGCATCTATTATATTATTCGGCATCTAAAATATTATCGGGCACCTAATTGACTATGTCGGCATCTAATTGACTAAATCAGAACCTAATATATTATTCGGTCAGCTAAAAGTCAGCAGCGAAATCCATACATAGAAAAGTCCAAGCAATCCCATAGGATTTTCCAGATACATATCCCATGGGATATTGTTTACCTTATATGGTCACATAAGATCCCCCGGGCGCGAATGTAATTTTTCCCAACTTTTGCTAAAACCATGGGATCCCACATCAAAATTTTCGCTCGGATCCCACACCAAAATCGTTGCACTAGGAAACCTGTTTTTAACAAGCTTCCGAAGATTTTGATTCAGAAGATTTTGCTGTGGGATCCTGTTGATTTTCAAAATTATTTTTTAGAATTTAATAAATTATTTGGCATCTATTCTGTAATATATTTTTCATGGTCAATAATGCATTCTGCTCGAAACTTCCATCGGATGACCCCTATGTGGAATGCAATTATTATATTGTTGGTAACTACATTATATTTGCGGCAATTATTCGCTTGATCGTCAAAAAATATCCTATGACGACACTGAATGAAAAGTTACTTGAAAAATATCACATGAAATTTTCACCTGATTCTGAGTGTCAATGTCAAAGTTATGTGGACAAGTCTTTTTGCCATTGCTTGACAATTAAGAGGCATGAGGACCTAGGACAAAGCTTAAAAGTCAATGCATTCACGCCTGATCCCACTAATCTTGCTTATCATTCATTGTCCTATAACGTTGGACAAATAAACTCTTTTTTGTGCATTGAAATGAACTTCCGTATGTTCACGCATAATAATTTCCGCACTCAAAGCTTCCAAAGTCAATGACTGCTTGTATAGGGAACTCTATTTTTTAATCAGGCAACAACTTTCACTCTTCTTAATCAAAAAATAATAATATTTGAGGGAATGAAGGAATTTGTAATGGGGAAAGGCACATCTAATTTCAATTAGTGGTCAGTAACGGAGGAAATTTTTTCGAAGCTTGTATTTTATATAATTCTTTCGCAAAATCACAGCCATGTTTCTAATTGCAAAAATACTAGTCCTGGGCTTTCTAATAACCAGTGGTAAGATATTGTAGGGCTAATAATTATAAGTTTTGTTATATTTTTGCAAACTAATAATGATTTTGTTGTGTTTGTTATTTTTATTTCATTTTAGCTCTTCCAACAGAACAGAGGAAGGTTGGAATTAATATTATTGGGGGAACGGAGGCGAGTCCACATGAGTACCCTTTTATTGCGGCAATTCGACGTTATGGGGGTATGACAATAATAATTCTTTCTTTAAATATGCGTCTTTGCAAAAATTAAAAATACTGTTCAAATCAAATTTTTTTCAAGGATTCACAACGTATCAATGGTGCGGGGCCACCATACTCTCAGCCAATTGGATTCTAACAGCGGCGCATTGCATCACCGCCCTAGATAATACCACAACATTTTCAATTGTTGCGGGAGATCATGACGCCACTGTGGAAGAGGGAACGGAGCAACGTAGGAATGTCCAGCAAATTATTATCCATTCAAACTTTTCCACGTGAGAAAAATATATATAATTTAATTGAGCACAAGGGAATATATCCAACAATTTTAATAAATTGACTCAAATTCAAAGATTTATTACGTAGGTTAACGTACGCCAACGATATTGCGCTCTTCCGCGTGTCTTCGCCATTTGAATTTAATGCCTACGTGCAGCCACTCTCAGTCACAGGAAATAGGCTCAGCCATTGGGATAATGCCAAGGCTTTAGCCATGGGTTGGGGGAGGCTCCGCCCAGAAGGAACTCTCCCCTCTAGATTAATGCACGTAAACCTCACACTGGTGGGAAATGAAGACTGTAAAAACGCATATGGCCAAGATATGATTTTAGATTCAATGATTTGCGCTGGGGAGGAGCTCGGCGGGAAGGATACTTGTAGGGGAGATACAGGTGGTCCTTTAATTTTAAACGGCGCTAGGAACAATCCCACTTTAATTGGAATTTCTTCGTGGGGCTTGGGATGCGGTACTCCTGGGTTTCCAGGGGTCTACACTAACGTAGGGTCCTTTACTCATTGGATTCTTGAAAGAATTCGGAAACCCTGATCTTTTCATTTTGTGTGTAGCACCAGTTTTTTGGGTTTGTCAAAAATAATAAAATTGTGCCGGCTGTACCCAATCATTTAGGAAGGCAAATGCTATGCATCTCAACACTACAGCATCCGCATATGAGATGAAAATTGTATTTTTTCACATGCATTTTATGAGGATTAAAACAAGTAGTATTGTATTTACAGTAAGATCTCAAAAATCACCCAGAAATGTATCTTTCAAATATTTCACCTGATTTGGAGTATCAGTGTTGTTGAAGTTATGGACACTAATTTTGCGTAGGTAGCTTTAAAAACTTGGATGAATTCCATTAACGTTTCCTAAGTTAAGATGAAAATACCCTGGCTTTGGCCGTAATTTACGTAAGAGTTTTACATATAAATAGTCATACTTATGTGTTTACTTTAATAAAGTAAAAGGACGGCATCAGTTTAATTTCATACCATGTAATAAGTAAAAGTACCTCACAATGAGTTTTTCATAATTAGATCAATGGGTTTTGAGAATAAGGTCTACATGTATAGTCCGCTTATAAAACCCGTCCATTATATAAAGTAGACATTATTAAGTTTTGAAACTATACAAAAACAAGTATTTATGGAGTTGTTTGTGTGCTTTTTCCTATAGGAGCACTCATTTTCGGGTGGATGTGAATTGATGTAGCGTACCTGAAACTCTTTGACTAAAAAGGTATGGTAAACCTATGCACTACTATTACATATACTTTTTAGGTCCAGTTATGCTGTCTTCTGTTTGAAAGTCTCTTTATGTAAAGTCTCCCTAACTTGAAATAGGAGCTGTTGTGCAATAGAATGCATATTGAACGAGAGAAAATATTTTTTGCATTGGAAAAAAATTGTCAACTGTGAATAGAATTATTATATTTTGTGATAAATATTTATTTGAAAAAATCCTAATCAAAAATTTCAACATTAACAAAAAAAATTGACAAAAATTGTCATCTCTCTGAAAATGTTGGGTCCAATTACGAGGAAGTTATATTTTCTGGGCTTTCGCTTAGGCACGAAATTCTATATTTTACCTTACGACTGGGATCACAAATTGAACTTACCTTGTAACACGGGCGATAAAATACAGCGGATATCTTGGTATTTTGCAATAGGCTTTGATATTTGCATGACAACTTGGTTCCTCATGCGTTCACTTCAATTGTTTTCTTTACACGGTGGTTCTGTAATAGCTAAAGATATCACCTGCTTCATCCTCCTTTTGATCTCTCTGTTTCCATTGGTTCTTCAGTTGAATTTGATTCGAGCGCGGGAAGAGCTGTTGGCTGTTAGTTTTCACTTTTCAGTATCTCCGGTTTGTTAACTCTTATCAAGGTGAGAATGGCGTCAATATTCTCAATATTAATGTGTTTATTGGTCGATATAAATTTTGGCCATATTTTGACCTTCCAATTGGGTTCAAATTTTGATCATGTCATTTGAGGCAAATTTTGACCTTACCAATCAAGGTTTCTTTCGGTGCTGGCGAAATTTACAACGGTTTTATTAAATTTTTATCATTCCAAGCCTGAAATTCGTCTGTTATGGGAAGTCATCATACAAAATCAAAAAAAATAATTTTTTCCATATTGATTTGATTAATTTGCAGAAAAATACGCTAAAAAACGTGATGCGTCTACTGGTGGCTGGAAGGAGGTCCAGAGGGACAAAGCGGGGTTAATAAACCTATTTTTAGGTGCAACCTATGTCGCAATAATGATCCTCTTCATGGGAATATCTGCTTTCTTCCCAAACCTTTCCTACCTTTTCACTTCACTTTCCATCATTCAAACACTACCAAACATCCCGTACTGGATTTGTGCAATCCTACAGCAAATAGCATTCCTTCGATTCACATTGGGTTGGTGCATCAATGTCATATTCTACACATTAATCTTCACGGATTTGGTGTACACCCTTCTGGAACTTCTCCACGATATTCTGTAAATATTAGTTTATTTTTTTAAGTATAAATGTTATCGTCTTAAGTATTTGTTGTGAGAATCTTTGTCATCTGAATTTTGCAGCTGTGCTGAACAAAATGGACAGGCTATGAGTTCGAAAGGGACGATGTTGCACCACCCTCTGGGTCCCTATCAGTTTATGGAGATGTGCCGGGAAGTTCAAATTCTTAAGATAAATGCAGCGGACGTGGTCTACCCGTGGGTGATTCCTGCAAGCAAGTTCATTCTGTTGACAGGGAGTTTGCTAGGGATGTGCTGTATTCTTAGATCCCTAGTAGGACTTGTGGTTGCGTAGTCGAGCGTTTGTGTGCTCTGTGCCTGGATGTATTTGATGGTTGAGTATTCCTTGTTTGCACGATTCTCACAAGCCTCGGAGGACATGGTGAGGAGTTGGCTTGCAAATGGACCTCAATCTTTGTTAATGACGTCATTCCTCAAAAGTGTACTTCCCATGAGAATAAGCATCGGTGGCTTGTACTACGCTGACAAAGGAATGGTACTTAATATGCTACGGTTCATTTTGGAATCCACCGTCGAAATTTTCGTTATACATTGATAAACCATACCATATTTTATAAAAATCGCATTGGGTTATATAAAATTAGTTATATTTTTACCCGTATTCGAAATATTGGGAAGATTGAGAAGATCTCGTGTTACATTTCTTGACATATTGCATTGTTAACAAACATCTGAAAGATGAATAAAATCCAATGTTTTGTATTTTTTTATATGAATAATTTTTCCAGTTGCGTAACGAGTACCGAGATGAGCATACATACAATACGTTTTGCCGATGCTTCACCATGACAGCCAATGGCGAACCTTAAAAGGCAACGAGAATGCATTGATTTAATGACTGATCACACTAATCTTATCAGACATTGTCCTATATGTAGCTTAGGGTGAAATTACTGTTCTGTGCAGTGAAAAGAAATTGTATATGTTCCTTCACGCATTACAATATCCGCATTCAAAACTCCCTGCGTCAATGACTGTTTGAATGGGAAACCTGCTATGTTTAATCTGCCAACAACGTTTATCGTTCTTGATCAAGAATAGTAATACTATTTAAGGGAATGAAGGAGTTTTGAGAAGGCATTGCCGCAATTAACTTGGGTATTCTGTCACGAAGGAAAGGTTTTACTTCATTTTTGCGAATACCAGGTTAATCATAGCTTCATCATGTTTAAATATGGGGAGTAAAACGCCGGAATAAGGGGAATTGGGTACAAGTGCGTCTGAATAATCCCATTTTCTCACTACTGCGCCGAAGATAGAGTTTTGACATTTATATAATGAAAACGCTTATTGCATTTCCAAATAAAGCCACTGCTTTATTTCTCAATTAAAACCTACTTTTCTTCAAGTATCCTGTACAAACGACTTTTCAGGAGTATAATTAACCTTTTTTATTAGTTTAATTCAGCGCTACTACATAATTCAAGGCCTTGATATAAGCTAGCGCCTATAAGTTGGACAATACCCTGCTAATAGTGCTAATGTATTTAAAAAAGAGAAAATTAGTATTAGCAAACCGAGGTACCCATTCGTCGAACGGGAATTGTTTGCTATCTTACTAATTATTATAAGAATTAAATGCTCATAGTATTCGAATTAAACGTTTTCGGGGTGTCCGGTTTGTCTACACAAATGTAAATACCATACTCTTGACTTTAGGTGGACTTTTAGATACGCTGCCAAGCATACTGCATGTTCAAAGTACTGTGGATGTTAGTTTTATAAAAGTATTGCATACCCTTATGCCGTGTCCTAACAGGTGCAGATTCCAAAAGTTATTCCACGGACGGTGCATTCAGAGGTTGAAAACTTAACCTTCAAACCGCTCCGGCGGTTGAGTCTAAATATATATATTCCGATTCTGCCGTCCATTTACAACAAAAAAAGATTTAATGTGTGTCAAGAATGCTGTGCTTTTTTGTGGTGACATTAGTTTTGTCAAGTAAATCGCTGAAGCACAGAAAATATTGATGTGAAATCAAAATTTTGCAGCTATGTATAATAAGAATCAAATGCCCATGTTTGTCATTCGAAATGCTTTGCGGGTGTCCGGGTTGTCTACAAATATGTAAATGCCATACTGTTGACTTTAGGTCGAATTTAAGCTCTGCTGGTTAGAATACTACATGTTCAAAGTATTGTAGGATGTTAGTTATATAAAAGTAATGCATACCCGTATATTAGCTTGAAATGTTTTTGGCGTGTACATGTTGTCTTTATAAATGTACATGCCTAAACTAACCTAACCTTACTTTTGAATGATCGTCAAATATGATTTGAAATCGGAAATTATTTGCACAAGGTATAAATTTTTACATAAGCATCGTCGTGTATTTGCGCATTTTTAATACAAAGAATTCCCAAAAGTGGTAGTCCCACGGCCAGTTTATGCTGAGGCAGATAAACACATCTTTGGGAGGTATCCAAACGATATCAATGCATACTACGTTCTGACTCGGATGTTCATGTATCTCCAAACTGACACAACAATTACAGAAAACCAGTTTTCATAAATTTTTAGGCAAATGGGGTTTCTCTTAAACCTTGGACCTGAGAAAATTAGTAAATATTTAATTTATCTCCACATTCTAAACCTTGCAAATCGGAGAATTTTTTAACTTGCTGCATTTGACACTATTGTACACAATCAGTGTTGAAGTACTTTTTATTGTAGTAATTCAAGTTTGCCATATTTGCTGGCCCTGTTGAAAGTGATGACTAAGTCCAATTTGTTTGTGAAAGCTACAATGAAAAGTTCTTTTCATACGGTCAGGTCTTTCAGTGCTAGTCATGCGCGATAGATACAACAAAACTTCAAGTCGCATTGTTCGCACAGTAAGAGGACAATGAATGAACAAAGATAGGCTGTGCTCATCAAGTATAATCATGTAATTATTATATTTTTATGCAATATAAAATGTTTTGTTAAATTCAAATTTAAAATTACAATGGCTCGAGAAACAGATAACGACCGTGATCAGGATTGGTATATTAGTTTTCTTAATTTTTTTCAGCATATTGAGACTGCTCCAAAAGAAATTTTTGGATTCAATCTGATTAGGTCGTATCTGAACCATAGAAACGGACCATGTTTGAACCTATTGATGGCACCAAAAATCAATTTTGCTTTTATCCAAATTTGTGAGTGATTTTAGCTACTTATTACTTTAAAAAAATGTATAATGGTTATGTTGTATAACACAGGGAGGCCAAAGCTTGGTGTGGTGTTGTAGAGCACTGGGTTACGCTATTTGCAATGGGACGCGTACCGGCTGACCCCTGTCACCAACAAGTTGGTGCGGGAGTTGGGCTAGCATACCTTTAATATTTAATATTTTTACAATATGATGCACATGCAGTTGCACTTCTAAATTGAAGGAAGTTCTATAACGCATGTGATGCTTAACATTTCATTTTGGAGAGAAGCCGTCTCGTTACTCTAAATTAAATACGTTACTCATATTCAGCATGTAATCACCCAACCCTAGTTTGTTTTGAAATGGTACTTGATTATATAGTACTGAAATAATTTTCGAAGCGCCTTTTACTTTTCAGATACATCGAAATTGCCGAAAAACCGATTTGCCGATTGTCATCATTCCAATACATCGCTTCGTTCATAACAAGATATGGCAAAATACGATTGTCATCGTTCCAATACATCGCTTCGCTCAAAAAAAGGAAGGTGAGTTTGAGCACGTAATGAAAATACGCATGTACGTAATTTAATATTTCGACTTTCGATGTGGCCATTCGGAACTCCTTCACAATTTTCTCAGCCCCACTTTGATGTAGGCATTCACTCTTATGTTTCCTAAGGGAAAAATTCATTGCTTTAATAATAGTTGCATACTCTAATGAAAATAAGAAAGAAAATGTTCACCATTAAAATTTTCATATGCTAAAAAGAAAAATGGTTAGAACTAACTCGATAATTGCGGATATCCTCCCGAAAGGGCCATTTGTCAGTGTAGAGACTTCGTTTAGGATGCAGTATATACTCAGGTACAAGACGCATGTTGTGTAAAGGAACCCACCCACATTCGTCCAGAAGAAACGTAATGGCGCAAGAGAATGGATTTTTCTAGGGGTCCGGAACGTTTGTATACAATAAAAATATGTATAAGCATATTGTGATACGCATACGTAACTCAAGACCATGACGCTTAAGTGTGCACATAAGAAATTGTTCGGGCAGAAAATTATTATAAGCTCGGAAAGTGAACGTGTGCCGAGAGAAAATATCCAACCCTTGAGGTTTCTTAATCCTGTCAGAGAAAATAAATCATTCATTTTTAAAACATCTAGATTTCTAAAACGAAGTGTTATATCTCAAATACTTCTAACAATGAGAGGCGTAGGATCATGCTTATTTCAAATAACTAGCTCTGCTGTCCCAGTTCCTATACACCCCTGTATAAAACAAACCGTTCACATTACCTTGCCTTGGATTGCATGGAAATCCTTTGTCTTGGTGAATCAAGGAGAGGAGATAGGAGTTTTCTCTGCTTTCAGCTGAAAGATGTACCTCATTTTGAACCATGCCACACTTTCAAGTACCAAGAGAAGAATATGAAGGACCAAGCTCACCAAATTAATACTCTCCTTCCCATACAATGCAGGAATGAGAAGGAATTTTATAAGCAAATGAATTTGAAATAAAATGAAATGAATTTTCCAGATCCTTTGTCTCCGCTCTCCAGTCTCACATAGCCCCTTACCTGTTTTCAAATCCAGAGCGATGGGAATAATATCGAGTTTGCTGACTTTATCCATTGCCATCAAATTGAATCGTAAATCCTGAGCGGAAAGCATTTCGAACAAGTTTTATTTTATAAAAATTTGTGGGCGAAAGATTTATTCGTTGTACTATAACTTATTTGAACTAAAACTTGGTCAATGTTTTGATCAAAATATTTTAGTCAATTTTAATGCAATAAAATATTTCTCTTGCTAACCTTTAAAATAAAATGCAAATCGTAAAAATTATTTCAGCACAACAAGTCTAGAGTCTTTAAATTCACCCAGCACCAACCGACTTATTTGTGGCAATTTCTGATTCACTGTTTCACTATGCCGCCGTCGGTATCCCATAAAAATACATGTTAATTATGTTCCACAATCCAATTGTTTCCAAAGGTATAGCTGCTAAAATCCATTAACGGTAGTGTCAGGTACTCATACAGTTTTTAATAAGTATGCACCCAAGTTAAGAGGTGCTTTTTAATAACAATTATTATGAACTGTAAATATGAGGCACATATTCCGATTCAGGTACCGGTAAAATAGCTTTTCA
>JAQFXU010005022.1:0-12365 GCA_034693705.1 Spatulosminthurus flaviceps | reverse complement strand
ATGGGAACGGGTACGTGGGTAAGGTTTTTGGTTGGGTATCGTTCGGGTTGGGAACGGGTACCGCAAATCTTGTACCCGTTGACTACACTAATTTAAATGCGAAACCCCATGAAGTTTTGCTCTCCAAAAATAATTTTAAAATTAATTTGTTGCATAGTTGTTTGCGATGCGTTTATATATGATTCAGAATTTTTAAACTTAGTGCCCGAAAAGGATTTAGGTACGTTGGTCAGTGTAAACGTCAATGTATATATTATCTAGCCTAACACTTTCTTTAGCGACTAAATCATAACAAGGACACAGTTCGTGACCTTGGGGTTCGTAGTTCGTATTACTAATACATTGAGGCCAATAGACCACACTCAGAATAAGGGCAGGAAACCATCGCAATATCGCAAATCATGAAGCCTAAATTCAAATGCAACTTTAGGAACAATTTCTTCACAGCACGGATAAATTAGAATTGGAATAAATTAGATAGTGCGACGAAGCTTTGTGGTAAATTAAACAGTTTCAAAACTAAATTAGGACATTTGTATGAGATCAATTGTAAAATTAACACATGTATTTTAAGGTATTATTTAATGTAATTACTATATGACTCTGCATAGAGTATTTGTGTACGCCTGACTAAAACAACAACTGGCTCGATCAGTACCTCAATAAATCAAAAGATTCAGGTCCAAAAAAGTTCAAGGTCAAAACTTTCATATACAGACCATGCCAGCCAGCGACGCATCTTGTCCCACTATTAATTTGCTGGGATGGCAATGCCTTTCACATGCAGAATTACGTAAATAAATCTTCTTCATTCATTTGATTGACATTAAATTTTAACTGTATAATTTTTTCGCATTTGTTAGGTGTGTACAATAAAATCATTTTATTTCTGCACTTCCGATTCCGATACCAATTCCAATCCTCGAGGCATTTCGCCCCAATGTTTTCCATCTCTTCATCTTTAGTGGCACGTAATTTCTATAGAAGAAAGCGTGAGAAGAAATCTGTAGTTATTAATGTCTATTTTGCTTTTGCCATCATTCCAGCGACTTTGTAATCAATCATCTCCTATACCAGCAAGTATAGGAATTTTAGTTCGACAGCACGATGCTTTTACTACGGGTTTGAATCCCCATTTGCTGAACAAACCCTTAGGGCTTGTTTTGCGACAACAGTAGCTTATTGACCGGCAATAGTGGGAACGCTTGTACGGTTTTTCTTGCTGGACTTTTCTGTACGGTGCAGGTAACAAACTGCCCTGCTACAAAGTTACACATTCGGATAACGCCTATTCAACACAGAGATGTATTTTAAAGTATTATTCAGGTTTGATTTGTTTTCCAGTGAGTATTCACCTGTAAAATGTTGCCCATATTCACGAGCAAATTTGTCACCTGTACTACTAGTTGCGCTTCTTCATACATGGCAGCCATGACAATCATTTTGTTTTGAGCGACTGCTAGTTTTGCCAGTGTAGTGTTCAATTCCTCGATGTAGTTTAAGAATAAATAATTTGTGACATGCTTGTCATTGTCATGTAATCAGTGCATTTGCAAGTTGGATCCACCCATGGAAACCAGAAACTCCGAAATCTTTAAAAAAAGAAGCTACTAATGAAGCCAGTCAAATGAATTTAATGCTATAATATAACAGAACTTGGCATCCTGGCTGTATTAAAATTTTAGTATTGTTCTCGAATGTAGAACGATTCTTATGTAACCGCTGCTGAAGGTAAATAACTTAATAATATTGCAGGTTATATGAACAGTAAGTAAATACTTGATGCCACTGCAACGTTAAAACTTATTTGTATAAATTTGTTTTATTTTCAGTTAGCTCTATTGTCGATCCCTCCAAATCCACTTACAATGCAATGATAAGAAACACAGGATGATGCAAAACAAAAATACCCTTACAAGACAATCCCAAACTCTTCTTTTGTAATAGAAATAAACACCACATCTTTAAATAAGGAAGTACTAAAGGCTATGACTATAAACTACAACATACAACGTGCTAATAGTAGGTTTAATAGGAGAATATTTTACGTTGATGAGACAATCTGGTCTAAAATTTTTATGTTATCTTTTATATTTTTCACTTTTCACGGATGAATTTTCCCCGCATGCGCGTTTCATGAGGTTCATACGTTTTTGTATTTACTTCTCCCTTATACGCTATTGTATAAAACATGACTATTGAGACTGATAGTTTTTAAAAACCTAATACGATGGAACTTAATCATCAGATTCAACTGTTGTATCCATAATGGGAAAAGAAAAATCATTATTAAAAATAATTATTTAATTATTATTTTGGACGCAGAAGGGTAATCAGTTGTAAATGTTCTTGAATAACATATAGCTTTTGTGATGCAGTCGGAGAATATTTACATTTACATACTTGTACCTATTGAGTTGGCAGGAAGTTGTTTTCAGGGATGAGGTTTAAACGTTTCTTGCAAAAACGGTTAGAAACGGGTGCGCTAAAAGATGTCATTAAAATATTGTAAATTAAAGTTGGGCATAAAATGCTATTGCTGTTCTTTGAATTTAATTCGTGGTGACGACAAATACATTATTTTGTCAGTTCGACGAAAAGCCATTGTATAAAAGCCCTACAACTATAGCATCGTACAAAAACGTAAAAAATAAAATAGTATAAAGTCCGCTCATAGAATGGAAGATCTTTAACTTTAAATGTTACATGTCATTAACGGTTCTTGAATAAAGTTGATCATAACTGAAGTTATCATAATTATGTATTATTGTTGTCTATAATTGACAAAGGTATAAAAGTTTTATGATTTCAAGCAAATTTTCTCAGAATAGATTGCGCCTATGGTCATGAGATTTATGACTGAGGGGTTATCGGAAACCGGAACGTATCAGGAATTTTCCCACTAGTGGATGAGCAGGCGGGTAGTCCACCATGTTGCCTTGCGGGAGCTTTCAAAAGAATTAGAAAAATTATTTCTCATGCGGGACGCGGTGTTTATAGCTTGATTGAAGCCAAATTGAATTGATAGGAGAAGCTATGCTGATATTTTATTTTGCTTCTGATAACAACAAAATATACAACTTGAAATGCCTCTTTTTTGTAAAGATATGAGCACAAAAATTCTACAAGAAAGAGTAATACCTTTGGAGATGCGAAATGAATATTTGCCTCTACCTATTGATTACAATATATGATTCCCATTCCAGACGATACATACTTACTCAACGAGCTTTACAAATAAGAAAAATTGATCAAACTCGACTGAATTAGTGAAAACTCACATATCTCTGTTCAGTTACTATTGAAAGTCCACTGACGTTTATTCTGTGTTCATTATTCGTTTATTCATAAGTGTCTCACTCATACCTGCAAACTTTATTCGGAAGCTATAGGAAATTAAAGATACTGTTTTTCTGTAGTATATGTCATGTCACGTTTCAAATAAAACAATTTACAAATGATATTAAATAAATTTCATATTAAAAAATATTTGTCGATTCAGCATAGCTTCCGACTTCCGACTAAAACTTTATTAGTGTACTAACTTAAACACTGTTTGCGCGTTTTACGAGATCCTTTCAAATACGAGCCAATATACATAGTTCGACGGCAAATTAAGGCAGAAAATATAAAAAAAGCTGGTTTTACAAATTCATTATTGACGCTCTGCATATAGCCCCAAAGGTACTGAGAAAAAATACGACTATGAATAATTCTGAGTCAGAAGATCTGGTGAGGAAGGTAACATTTAAATCAAAACGAACCCCACTCACCTGTACGGTAGAAGAGCAAGAGGAGAAAATGGGAAAATCTGCTCAACTTGTAAACAAAGATCATGAGCATCCGTTTGAATGGAACATGAGGGAATATTTACCTTTGGTTTGTGCACACACTGAATACTAAAATTTTACTCATTTTTTGAGTTTCTTCCCTTTTATTTAGGATTTTTTGGACACATATATGTAGATACCAACCCGGGTATACGGGATAAATCCGTGTGTTCCCATCCTCAACTTAACTGGGTCTTTAGAAAATCACATAGCCTACGCCGCCGGGTGCAATATAGTTTTATTGGATTTCCTTAAGAATCATCAGAGGATACTTCAAGGGCACGTGAGTCCATAGGAAAAAACTGCTAAATACTCACAATTTTTGCCAATTTTCTAATTTTACAGAGGGGAATCTTACACAAATTATTTAATTATAATTACCCCGCTTTGTATAGAGAAATTTTGTTGTCACGTTAGCCAAAGATAAACATGGTAAATTTTTCGGATCCGGGGATATCGGCTCCAACTCTGCAATCATAATATGGGAGATAGCTAGAGGGTGAGACCTGTAATTTATTTGGATTTACAGCATGAATAAAAATTTTTTTGTTCCTTATGATTAATTTATTATTCTCTTTATTTCCAGAATCCCCTACCAGACCTTGCCATTAAGGAATGTTCACAATTCCAACGGAACCATCTCAATCGGATTCTTTGGATCTTCCCCTTACGTTGGAGTTCTTGGGGCTGAGAAACATCGGAAACAAATTATTTCTATTTGGCTATTTGTCTCGCTCAAACCATTAACTGAACCAATTTGTAATTTACCATAATTTGTTCATTAGGATTTTTTCCAAAGAAATCATATTTTTGTATATGCTTTTATTTATTTTAAAGTATTCATATAATAATATTTAAAATTATTAGCAGAGCTATAAATCATTTGTAGCTCTAAATTAATAAATAAATTATTTATACGCTCAAAGGTCAATGTGATATTCCTTCCTCGGTGGGGTACCAACATGAGATTGTGATTCATCCAGGAAATGGCAACTTGTTTGCTACGACAGGACACCGAGGAGTCGCATTTTTTAAGTGGGTAAGGTCGCTGGTTATTTACATTTTCTGTGATAAAAAATATCCTTCCCCCTCGTCTTAAAGATTATCGAATGTCATTTATTACCTTCACTTTAAATCGACTTAAATCTTGAATCATAATTTGCCACCATCACGATTTCGTCATAGTCACGGAAGGAGAAAAAACTAAGCACCCACGTCCCGCGCCCTCTACCCCAATCATTTCTTCATCGAATGAAACGATTTACGCATTCAATTTGGAATGTAGAAAAGGGCTGGTTACTCACCTCAACCATGACAGGTTTCATCATTATTTGGGAACTTCCTCCCAATTATCCTCCAAATCCACCCACCCAAAAATATAATCTAGAATTCAAACGATGCTATCGAGTTGGAGTGAATGGGTTGACTTCATTCACTGCGTACCAAGGGTAATAATTATGCATGATTATTGTTGTTGTTCCCGTGTTAAGTAAGTACTCTCACGAATTTACCCATACACATTTTATTTTAAAGGTTGTATGTCATCGGAGATATTTCTGGAATGATTCAGTTCTACGACCAAAATTTCCGGCTCTTGAGATGGACAAAAACCCATAATCTTCTGCCAGTCTATTCAATTGCCTTTAATGAGTGTGTCAATCCATCAGAAGATTTCCAAAGAGCGCTCCGTAATTCAATCAAACATGTAATTGTTGTTGACAAATTTAAGTTCCTCAATAATTATTTCTTTTATGTAAAAGGGCATTTTGAGAAGGGCAAACAAGACCTCATTAGGGATTTTACGATGGCAATGTCTTGGTTTCTTCATCCTACCCAAGTAAACACTGAAAAGAATTCCTTGGAATGTCCTGGATTTTTCCTTGGTAAAAGACGTTTTAATTGGATTTTAGTATATTGCTGGGGTAACAGAATTACCTTTAAGATATAGATAAGAGCTTTTTAACATTTTGTACAACTTCGTATGATTGCAGGGGTCGCTGATGGTACAGTATACTATTATCATGTGATTGAGGAACGACTGGGTGCGGTAGTTCACGGAGCTAACTACCCTTTTGTAGCTTCTGATGTAAATCAAATCAGGTAAAACGTCACTGAATCTTTTATATCTCATAATTTTATTTTTGCAGTTTTGATTACGTTTACAGGAGTTAATGTTGAAAGGGTACATACTTATAAAAATCATCGCTTCAATCGATAATTTAATGCTTTCGCGTAGGGGAGCGTCAGCTATACGGTCGTCTCTCTGTCTCTGTCCGCCGCGTTAGTACCTATATGATATTATTTTAAAACACCCCCCCCCCCAAAATGACAAATAGTATTTTTCAACCAAAAAGTTTTTTAAAATAAAATTAAACTAAACAAAATTTCAACCCAAAATAAATTTTCATTAAAACAAATTTCAGCCCAAAATAAATTTTCATTAAAACAAATTTTAACAAGAATAAAATTTTCCAGGCATCGGATGTACAAACAAGGGTATATTACAAAAGGGGGCTGACGCCGCCCTAATAAAAAATTTCTTGGCATTTCCAGCAATCATTTAGCTTTAGTCACATCCATGGGGGAGATACATTTGTATGATGCGAACACCCACAAGATGGTTTACCGACAAAGCTTATTCAAGAAACCTACGAAGGTCACTTGTCTGAAATTCCACCCAACGGGTACCATCCATTGTATTAAGCTGTAGACATTGCCATGTATATTGAAAATATTGAAACGTGATTACTTTAGTTTTTAGGGTGTGCTCACATAGATCCTTTTCCGTCCGTAACCGTAAGTTTTTTTACGGTACGGAAGAAACCACTCACATAGAAACCGTTTGTTACCATTGAAATGGATAAACCTTACGCGATTGGTTTCTTCCGTTTTACGGAAGAAAAATTTTACGGACGGGTTCTATGTGAGCACACCCTTAGCACATACTAAATTGCTGGGTTGTAACTTGCAACAGGTGCTTTTGCTCTGATCGGAACGCTTGAAGGTAAGATTTTTTGTAGACGGGCCTTTACTTGGAAAACCTCAGGCAGCCCTTGGGATAATTCAAGAGCGGCAATAGGTAGCATCGTATTTTCCGAAGACGGTCTTTTAACCGCCTTCAGGGTAAAGTTTTTAAAATGAATTATACACAGAGGAATGGAGTTATTGCATTAAAAATATTGGTACTAAAATACAATTTGAAAATTAGGATGGTTCAAGAGCAGTTGGACTTTATGCTAATTTACCTCAGCAATCTGTACGTACCTGGATATTCAAAGGCAAGCGAAGAATGCACTGCAGGGAAATCATCGATATTATCTTCTTTTGGGATCCGTCAAAAAATAAGAATCGACTCTTCTCCCTTGGGGCGGATAGAAGGATTGTTGAATATGAAACTCAATACAGGTGAAAATTTGATTTCATTTTGTGGTGGCTTCTTCTGTATGAATAGGATTAAAAATTAAGATTCAAACATTTCCAGCTCTTCTAACAACATTGGCCTTGCTGTCTTAACTCTCACACGGGTTGACCAATATGGGGTACCCAAGGCTATGGCAGTTATTACCGAGCCCTCCAGTGGAGGAAGCATACCTCACAAGCTTATTGTTATTGGAAATAACATGGTAAAAGATCCCCACACACCGAATTTTCAACAGATGAGGAATTTATTGAAAATTGGCCAGTTTAGCGTATATGGCCTATGTAAAAGAGGCCACCGGAATGAAAAAGGCGCCACTGCGAAAAAGGCCTTGGACTTTGCTGGCCTTTTTCATTCCGGTGGTCTCTTTTACAAAGGCCATTTAAGCTACGCTGGCCCATTTTTAAACTATTTTCAACAAATATATTTAAAATGTTTCCAGGAAACCGCTTTAAGAACAAACTATTTTGCATTTACAGTATAAATTATCCATCTATGATCCAGATACTCAAGTTACCACTAAGATTTTCCAGGCACCCCTCCATGAAACTCCAGCCAGCAAAATTTTGGTAAATATGTCAGAAGATTTTCCAACAATTCTAAATGCATGTTAACCATTTTTTAAACTTCGCGGTTGTGTTATAATAATAATTACAGAATATTCAGCTGGAAGGGCGGGACGAGGGAGCTACTATTTTTTTATGTGGCAATAAATTAGGACTAGCATTATCACCTTTTAATGAACTTCCCTACAAATACATGGCAATCCTTGCTCATCCTTCTGGAGTAAGCACCCAAAATTCCATATGAGCCAAGTTGAATGGCATTGAACAATGTAGGCACAAAATGGATGACCAGCATAATGTAGAACATAATTTTTTATTAAATTTTAGGTGAAAGGCGTAACACCTTCGATGATTGATAAATGTATCTACTCTATTGGCAACCATGAAACTGTGTGCATTCAATGGGAGCCAAATATCTCGTGAGTTTTTATACAAGAAGGAAAGAATCATTAGTTTTAAAAATATTTTACTTTGATTCGTATCATTTAATCACTGGATTTTAATGACTAAAAATATGTTTGAACACTAAACAAGGATTGATGGAATTCTTACACTGAACCTTAACCTATAAAATATAATAGTGCTTTAGAACGTGAAAGTCGAGAGACGCCAGGAGCTGACAGGGAAGACTGGAATTTGCCACAGCAATCCAAGCATGTGAAAGAAGACAAGTGAACTTTCCAGAGGTGAGGTAAGCCTGAGGTTTAGGCACAGACACTTCCTCCCATTTTTCTTGTATCACTGTGAGTAAAGCTATATAGACACTTGAAAAATGAAAGCTGAGGATGTAGTCTGTGTGGCTGTTTACGGTTGTTACTTTGTGGAAGATTCTTCGAATGTAATGTTAGTTGATGTAGTTTGACTGGCTAAAAGTCTACGGCTGCCGCATTCTTACGCATTTTTGTAGCCTACGGAATTGACCCATTTGCAATTTCTATTCTCTTCTCTCAGCAGCCTCTCTTAACTTCCGTCGTTTTCTCTCTTCAAGTTTACGTTCCAAGGAGTTGGTAGGAATGGAGTTCAGGAACTGCCCTACGAGGATAGTTGATATGCCAAATGCAATGCACCAAAGCCAATACTCAGCCTCGATGGAGTATGTGAAGAATACTCGGCCACCCACGATTACAATGACGACCTATAAATAAGGCACATTCATTTATTTGGGAGAAATTATTTTTGACTTGGAGCAGTCAATTAATGCTGACCATTCTGTAATGAAATAATTACTTAAAATAAATAAGAAAAGTAAACTTTTTCGGATTTCAAAAAAATATGTTACTAAAATGTGAGGATAGTATAGGAAGGAGTAACCTGCAATATCATAGTTCCCACCCAAATGACCACGAAGTAAGCATTTGTAAATATACCACTGAAGACATTCCTCTCACCGTGGATTTTGCGAGAGTTAATTTCATTGAAGAGTGTCATCATAACAAATGTGTTAAAAATCACGGTTAAATGTATGCTGGGCTCGTTTCTTTGGGTACCGTCATCAAATTTTAGTGCCCAAGGTCCTTATATTAACAAAGATTTGAAAAACCAATATGAACAATTAATAGTTTTCCAGTAAATAGTGAGAATGACAAGGAATACATTTCTACTGTAAGTGTAGGAATTTAAAAAAAAATATTCATACCAGCAAAAATTAAAAACATGATGATTGTTAGCTGAAAAATTGCTTGACCCCCCATGTTTTTCATCATCGTTAATGAAATCAAAGACTTGGTTCGTCCATAGGGTTTTCGTAGTAGAAGATCTGGTGTGGGCATTTCCGTTGCTAAAGCTAAGGATGCTAGGGTGTCCATAATTAAGTTTACCCAGAGCATTTGAACGGCCTTGAGAGGACTGGAACCTGTGAGGGTAGCACCAATGATAGCCACCGAGACTGCCACAATATTTACCGTCAGCTGAAACTGAAGGAATTTTGCAATACTGTCGTACACCTTCCGCCCCCACATAACAGCCTTGACAATACTTGAGAAATTATCATCTGTTAAAATTATGTCGGATGCTTCTTTCGCCACGTCAGTCCCAGCGATACCCTGGAATTGAAAATTACTATTATTATCATTTCTCACTGAATCAAAGAGAGATTAGATCAGATTTTAACTAGGTAGGTTTTCTGGCCTCAACTCTAGCCTACTTTATCAATACACTGTAATCAATACTACAGTATTAAATGAGGAGAGTCGTCGTCTTCGTCGTGGTCGTTGGCTTAGGTTTCTAAGTTTGCCGCAAGACGGTGCAGGCGTACATTATAGTGAAAACAAAAAAGTGGATTCCAGCCATGTTTTGGCTGGCTTTTTTCTAGTAAGTATTTAAGTTGAAGGAGTAAATATTTCGTCGTCGTCGTTTGTTTAAGTACTTTACTTAAAACCGGAGACGGCGTAGGCGTACTTAATTAATATAAGAGCATAAGCTCTTAACTTTGTCCATAGAGCTCGGCTTATGAGTTTTTTTTTTTTTTACTGGTAACAGGATTCTTTATGATATTGTATACGTTCTGTATTGCCTGGCTTTCAGACATGCGCCACGTCTATGGCTCAGTTTTTTCTAGTTTAAGTTTAAGAAGAAATATGTGGTTTTCACTTACCATAGCGAAACCTACATCAGCTTTTTTAAGTGCTGGGCCATCGTTGGTTCCATCACCCGTTACTGCAACCACTTCTCGATTTTCACTAACCTACTCATGAAAAAATGTAAAAGCTTGAAGGAGTGAGAAGGAATTGAAATTAATTTTTCCTGCAATTTAATACGAAGTTACATAGAAAATTAAATTACACTAACGACATCACCTCGGACTCAATGATTCCTTTCACCAAGGTATATTTATCGGTTGGAGACGACCGAGCTAAAACCCTCAGAGACGGCCATACTTTATCAAATAATTGTTGGTTAAAAACCCCCTGTGAGTCTCGGATTCTTCTATTAAATTCCTTCCCCTCCAAAATTACACCACCATCTCCCGGTCGGATAATTCCGCATTTTGTAGCTATGGATTTTGCGGTGTTGATATTATCTCCTGTTACCATTCGAACTACAATCCCCGCCCTCTGACATTTCTTAATGGCATCAGGGACCTTCAGGAAAAAACGACTGTTCTGCAGGTTCTTCTTAAAATTTTCAACAAAAAGTGAACCAATTAAAAAAACTTACCTCAGGCCTCACCGGATCTTCAATGCCAACCACGCAGAGACAAGTGAGGTTGCTCACAATGTCGTTCTCATTATTCCAATTGGGTTCTGATGACACGCTGACCTTAAAACAGATGCAGAATAAAGGATTTTTGAAAGCATATTGTTAAAAGGGATTGTAAACACTAGGTTTAAGTACTTACGTCATTCTCACTACCCCTGCTAAGAACGTAATCCTTATATGCTACGGTTATAGTTCGGAGCCCATCATGTGCCATAGGCTCTATCACTCCCCTCACCAGTTTATCCTGCTCAGCTTTATCAAATGGTTGGAGTTTAGCTCCTACTCCAACGATGTATTTGCATCTATATTCAGCCAAGGTTGCTTTTTTAAACCTAGGTCTAAAGAATTAATCCAGAAACTTCTTTATGAGGAAGGATTGAAAATTAATCTTACTTGTACAACACAATTTCGGACGCACCTTTTGTAAAAACCCTCCAGCCTTTATTTTCCGGAAGGGTTACGACGGTAGACATAGATTTCCTTACGGAATTAAATGTGTACACATGCGTCAATTTATCCTCGGGAAATTGTTTCCGAATTTGATCATAACTCTTGCCCATTGCGACCACAAAACCCAGCAAAGCGCATTCTGTCTTATTGCCTATTTGGGCGGGTAATTCATCCGCCTTCTCAGGTTTCTACATCGCCACGTACAATATTTAAATATATAGAAACCGATAGAACTTACTTAGAACAGTTAGAACCATCCCATTGCTTTTAAAATTTTATCTTACCATAATCCTCGAGGTGTATCCCGAGTTGATAGAAATCGCAGCCACTAAAATCTCAGTGTAAGTAGAAGAGATTTCATCAAATTTCATTTTTCTTACGTCCGGATATTTCTTTCCATTAATATAACATTGGACCACGGTCATTCTGTAGTTGATAGTCAATAATTTTTGGTAATTTTAAAAATCCTCAGAACCACAAAACTTGGGATTCAAGTTACTTTGTATCATCGTGAAATGTAAATAAGGTTTTACGAAACAAATATATTTAGGAACAATCGAAATCGTAGGAAGATACAAATAGTATACCGATTAGTTGTCAATGTTCCTGTTTTATCCGAACAAATGGCAGTGGCATTTCCCATTGTTTCGCATGCATCCAGATGTCGTACTAAATTATTGTCTTTCATCATTTTCTGGAAATAAATATAAAAAAACTGTCTGTATATAGGCCTTTTTGCAATAATTTCCCGGAGGCTTTATAATGCATCATTGGAGCGTCTTCTATTCAAGTATTTCAACGAAAATAATAAAAATTCTAAAAGAATAATACAGTAAAAACTCTTTAAGACGGTCTCTCAGGGGGATCTTTATTTTGGCCGTCTTAACGTATGACCGTCTTACC
>JAQFXU010005021.1:0-12367 GCA_034693705.1 Spatulosminthurus flaviceps | reverse complement strand
CGGAGGGTTAAATCAGCTGTAACAGTAAGTAAGGGGAAATTTCCGTGTGGATTCTTCTTTCCTATATAAGAACAAAACAGAATTCTCATCTAATTTACCATACATAAATGCATATAAGCGAATGTCACGAATCTTACCGACATTAACTTGGCCATAGCTTAAGGCGTATAAATGTGACAGGACAATTCCATTAAGGAGGCCTTAACTTACTATTTATTGTTAGTAGAGCATTGAGAAAAGGTGCGAATTGATCATGTGGATAAAACCCTAGAGATTTTCTCTCTGTCACGGTAATCACGTTCATAGTTCAACGGTTATTTATATGTATTGACTTCACATTGGGATTCGTCTTTAAAAATGTTGGAAGTATGGAGGGAGATTTTCGGGAGACTGCGCCATTGTAAATGTTGAGAATAATTAGAGCAGAAATTTGAGAGATGGAATAATAAAAGTATGAGCGAAATAAAAATCATGTTGTTAATTCTTTATTTATATATTTAGATGGATATGGATGACGGTCACCGGAAGAGCACGTTGCCACAAGCCAGCTTTAATTATATAAATTCCATCATAGGGAGTGGAGTTATTGGGGTGAGATTATTTTATATTTGTGATAAAAATTTCTTTTATTATTTTATTGGAAATTGGGAATTTCTACAAGGATTTTTTCCTATATTTTTTTTCAGATGCCCTACGCATTAAAACAAAGTGGAGTGGGGATTGGGATTATCCTTTTAATTCTCGTCGCAGTTATTACAGACTACTCACTAGTGCTCATGGTGAAAGCGGGCCAATTGAGTGGCTCTTACTCTTACCCGGGTATGATGGAAGCAGCTTTTGGCAGGCCGGGATTTTACATTTTGTCTATACTTCAATTCGTTTATCCTGTTATAGGTAAAAAAAATTACAAATTTTCTGCAAGTTTTAATTTTAATGTAAAATTTGTAGCGGAGATTTTTAAGTGAAAAAAATACTAAAAAAGTGTTGTTTTTTTTATGTATTGCAGCAATGATAAGTTACAATGTTATAGTGGGGGATACGCTAACCAAAGTATTAATTTACTTCACGTCGGTCCGCTCCGATACTTTAGAGATACAGCGAGAGGCCGTGGTTTTGCTGGCAACTTTCCTCGTGACTCTGCCCCTCTCTCTGTATAGGAACGTTGCTCGAATGGCCAAGATCTCCTTTATGTCACTCATTTCCATTGGCTTTATCATGATGAGCATCTTAATTCGACTTGGACCAGCACCCATTAACGTGTAAGTTTATTTTGCTTTTAAAATTATTAAAATTAAAATAATTTTATTATTATTATTATTATTTATGTCACTTGGGATTTGAACTGGGGATTGCTCTGTTCCGCCTGATGTATGTATGTACATGTAGTTTGTGTATGTTGATTTTTTCCCAGACCTGCCACAGCAGATGCATGGTCCTTTTCAAATACAGGGATTCTCCAAGCAATTGGTGTATTCTCGTTTGCATTCATGTGTCATCATAATACATTCATGATTTACACGTCTATGGAGAATACAAGTGAGGGGAAGTGGAGTAAAGTGACGCATATTTCCATTGGTACGTCCTTAGCTGTGAGCTTAGTCTTCTCTCTAGGAGGATATGCTACTTTCACGGGAAATGTACAAGGTATAACTTTTAACATGATCAAAATATCTATATAAGACATGTGTAAATTTGCTCTAGTGTATACGTAAGACTATGCAAAACTATTCAAGTGTACACCATACGATGAAAGAAAATAGCTCCAAGTCAAAAAGGAAAGTTATGACTTGTCTCGACGAGCTGGTGCTTTGTGTTAGTAGATTTTAATAAAATTTGAATGTTATTGATTTAGTGTTGGTTACACATGTACGGACCTTATAAGATGAATAGAAGGGAAATGAATTAAAAATACAAAATTTGAATTTTTTCCACACATCATTACCTGGGTTAGCTGGGAAATAATTGAAACCACGGTCGATCCTTGGTTTAGGGGTAGCAAAGCAGCCCCTAATGTGATAACTGTTTTTTCCTCTCTTCGCAAGGCTTGTAAATACCCACAAAAGTTGTAAAACGTTTTATTTCTGGAGTGCAAGAAAATATGTGTGAAGTACATATAATTAGGTTGAGCTAGTAAATAATTATTAGACCTACAAATAAATAAAAGTTGTATGATAAAAGCCAGTGTAGAGGAGGAAAATTCTTGGAAAAATAATACATATCGTGGGCTAAAGTGCAAAAGGGGCTGTAGTTTTCTTTTTCCCATAACGTTACGAAAATTATAGCCCCTTTTGCACTTTAGCCCACGATATGAAACTTTAGAAAAGTGATGTTATTTTGTATGGCAACTTTTTAGCGTTGCTAGGAAGCGAAAAGGCCATGAGGAGAAAAGGAGGAAAAATTAGTTTCAGAGAAACACACACCACGTGGAGATGTGAGAGAAGTAAATTAATAACAAGAAGTTTATCTCCCTCAGGGTGTTTTTAAATTTTTAATTATGAAAATGGATTTTCTAGAGGAAATAGTATAGTAATTTTTGATGTGTTGTCTCCATGTATTTTATATTGTTGTATGTGTGGATACAAGAAAATAAAGTTGTTTTAATTTATTAGGAAGTAGAAGAAATGGCAAAGATATTTGGTCCCCTGGAGGGACGTTGATATTTTTGTTCTTTAATGACTTTTTTCTGTTGACTCTTGTTATAGGAGATTTGCTGGAGAATTATTGCTGGGACGATAGCTTGATTAACATATCTCGGGTTCTCTTCTGTGTCACCATCCTCCTCACTTTCCCTCTGGAATGCTTTGTGGCTAGGGATGTAATTGAGCAGATTTGTTTTAGTACGAAGCCCCAACCTTCAACGACAACGAGACACTTTTGTGTCACTTTCCTCATCGTCCTATTTGCTTTTATCATCTCTATGAGCACGGACTGCTTAGGTGTGGTCTTGGAATTGAATGTAGGTTCTTACTAAACTACAAAAGTAAAGAGATCTTAAACTAAAAGAGTAAAGAAAAGTGTCAACTCTGCTATCATATGGAAAGTTGACCTTGTTTCTTTTTCTTTTAAAAGAATATAAGAAATGGTGGAAAGATAATATTTTGGTGTTAATTTGTCCCTAGGGAATCCTCGCAGCTATGCCGTTGGCATATATCCTCCCTGCATTGTGTTTCATCCGACTAGAACCTTCAAGATTCTTTAGTCGAGAGAAATTTCCAGCAATTGCCACAGCTCTATTTGGAATCCTCGTTTCGGGAACGGGGCTGATTATGTTGATTCTCAATGGAGAAACCAGCCAGTGTTCTCATGGCCAGCCTCTCCCCTACTGTACTTTGGCTCCCCTGTCTTATGACCATAATATGACTCTGGAAGCTGTGACTCCAACAACCATTTCTCAAGGTCTAAGGTCCATGGCAGCGTCCTTAATTTCAGGGGGAAATCCCGCGGGAGAGATTTTACCCCATCCCATGCAGTAGAGAAATAGAGAGGAGAGTGAGGCTTAGTTTATAGGGATGGCGTAGCCCTACCCCTATGTTGATCACCAGAAGAAATTCTTTTTTAGGGGTGGTGTAGCCATACCCCTACGTTGATCACCAGCAGAGCCTCATTTTTAGGGGTGGCGTAGCCATACCCCTACGCTGATCAGCATAGAAGCCACTCTTTTATTTTAGGGGTAGCGGTGCTCCCCTCATGCAATCGTCGGATATTAGCTAGTCTTTTAACGTCAGAAGCTACCAATTCTCAAATATATATGGAAAAACATCGTATTTTCTCATTTTATTATGTTATTATTTACTCCCACATATATTATGTATACTATCGCTAAGGCTGCTATTAAACCTTTCAAAATGGGTATAAATGCGTCACATATCTCTGTATATACTTTCTAGTTATAATGAGGTAAATTAGTGTGTGATTAAATGGTGCTATGATCAATGTCACCTGCTGTTGTTGTTTCATGCCTATATGAATGAATGCGTTGAGGGCACAAATTTGATAAAAATTGGATGTGTATATTTTAAAGGAAGAGTTGTATGTCTATATATGTATAATGTAAATGAAAATATTTTTCCCAAAATGTTTTCCTGAGTCAAGTGTACCTTTGTTTATTTTTTTAATTTGTTCCAATGCTATTTATGTAGCTACTAAAAGGAAAACAAATTATCCCAAAAATGTAACCATTATTTTTTAACCTTTATAATATGGGTCATGGGAGTACTGGTTTGTAAGTAGAAGGAATTCCAAAATCCTGTAAATTATTAATGATGAGCCCTATTTAAAAAAACATTCCTGTGTAAAATTCCGTGTTCTAATTTATATAGAGGTATAGTAGAGGGATATGATGCTTTCTATGTATTAAAAAACGGTTTTTTAGTAATATAATGACTCGACGTTTATTAACCTATACACAAAATGGTATTAAATGGTAATGTTGATGTGATATTAAAAAAATCTATGAACTAATGGTTCAACATATATATTTGTTCATTTGTTTTGTGGAAACAAAAGTCACTGTATAATATTTGTTATACCTATTATGTAATGATTCTCATGAGTGGGTGTGTTAAAGACATTGGAGTCAGGCACTTATAAATGTATACATGTAGGATATTTGATAAATGTTACCAAGCCCATTACCATTATGCACTTATAAATGTTACAGCTATATTAAATATCTATATATAAATGTAGGTATACAGGAATAAATGTGTTGTTAAAGACAAAGTTCTTTGAAGGACACCCCAAAATTATACTAATGGATAATAAATGTTTCATTGGAAGAAATATATTTAGTGGAAGGAAATTTCTTTACTATTACTTTTTATTCTCGCTCATTTACATTGTAATACGTACACAGCTCTATATGAATATATATATATAATACAGTGCAGCTCTAATCTATATTTTTTATATATATCCTCAAATGTAATGGAATTAATTTCAATTATTTAGTATCCTCAGTCCCTTCAAATCCTAAATCCCTTAAGTACGCATTGAATCATTTAAATTTAATACATAAACTCTAACGTATATATACTGTAGTGCCTATATAGCTACTTTTATTTCTCATCCAGTTCCTTTCCATGTGACTTCCACCTTCCACGGTTCCTATATTCTATAGCTAAAGTAAACCCGAATTATGTACTTAATTATGCTAATGCAATCCCAAAGGATCAGTAAATTTTGTTTACGTTTAACACATTGCCCATATGTTTATAGTTATTTTAGCCTCTGCAGTATAGGGACAAAAAATCACAAGAAGAACTTTAGCTAGAATTTAGCTATATTATACTCTATAAATTGTCCGTATCAATCAGATACTCTCGCAAATTCTCTAAATGCAGACTTTTCTGGAACCGTTATAATTTCTCACCATCACTCAAACATTACCGATTTTTTTATGTGACAAGAAAAAAGCTAGAGGTCTTTAAATTCCTGGGCAAAAATTGCTCACAAATTCCATGAGAGAAAATGGAATTGTTGGAAATTATTCTCATCAGATTAGGACAATAATAATTATCTTTAGTATGACCAGGTGCTTTTAGCTTTTTCCATTTCCCTTTTCTAAATCTAAGGCACCAAAATCAAGGAATCTCCGACATTTCTGGGATTACACAAAATATCATGACTTTTGCCTGTAGAGCCCTTTTTTTGACCTACCGTGTACTACTTTATATGTACATACATAATTAAATGCAAATATACTTACATGGTGGGGGTTTTCTACTATTGTGACAATATTACGCTTGAATTCCTTACAAGTAATTATATTCAAATCTTGACCATTTTTAGCTTTTTCTCTACGTTGAATTCCATCTGTATAGCAGGTTATGACGGTATTCACGGTATTAGTGTGTAAGACCTCGTATTTCCTTGCGACAAGACTCTTACAAAAAGAAGGAATGCAGGGGATAAAAATCTGGTTGCAAAAAATGGATCATTAAAAAATTACGAGTACACAAGGAAAATAATTACAAGAGAAATAATACACCAAAGGTGAGCACCTAATCAACAAGTTATAAATGACATGAAACTGAACATATATTGAACACGGACTTGTACATTAAAGGAAGCACTACATAACAGGAAAAACAAATTATAGAGTGAACGACAATAAGAACCAGAATGGCGCGGTAATTAACGAGCATTAAAGCCAATGACTATTTTGAACGATTTATTCAATCAATACAAATAACAACAATATATCTATCTATCTATTGTATAATGAACGCACACACTGCACCAACAATACTGGAAATAAGCAATACACTCACGTTCCACAATAATAAAGCTTTAAGGGCACATATATAATTAAATAATTATATATATTACAACAAAATATAAAGCTATTGGTAATTATTCAACAAAGCTAAAAAAAATTCAAGACACTTTCACATTTGACTACGACTACAATCATCAATGACGGTATATTTTGTTTTTTTGTCCAAATAATGAGATATCCAT
The DNA here is from genome assembly GCA_034693705.1 of Spatulosminthurus flaviceps. Taxonomy (NCBI): domain Eukaryota; kingdom Metazoa; phylum Arthropoda; class Collembola; order Symphypleona; family Sminthuridae; genus Spatulosminthurus; species Spatulosminthurus flaviceps. The sequence continues at coordinate 5,905 of JAQFXU010005021.1, read as the reverse complement.
TTGAGAAGAATTTTTAAGGATGAAATAATTTGACTTAATTATTAAATCATCTGTCCATATATACACGACTGTGTATATATATTCATTCACAAATTGAACTATATGTCACCAAACTGTCTTCTGTTACTCTGACTACGAAAACGTCCGGATAATGGTATCGAAAGGAGGTTACCATTTGGGGCTCGTATATGTATATATTTTCCTATGTATATTATTAAATTCTCAAATCCAGAAATGACTACCATTTCGGATAACTATAACTCACTAAATGTTATTTGAGAATTGAAGTAAAATTGGTATCATGCGAAAAATGATTTGAAATATCAAGACGAAAAATCGGAGTCGTAGATGTGGATTAACCAACTATGGATTAGAATAACGGCTAATGGTAGTAACGTGTTACTTCATTTTTTTTGTTTACTTCTCCTTCTTATCCAGACCATTTACTGTCTTGGATGTTGAGGGTTCTGGAGAACCTTCTCCGGCCTTCCGTTCCGACTTCCGACTCGGGACAATGAGCTTCTTGATGAAGGGGCCGTAGAGAGGCCATAAGCCAAAGATAAGGTGACCACTGTAGTACAATTCTCCGTATACTTGCCACCATAGATGTGTACTCAGTAGACTGAATGAGATCATGCAGTATCCAAAGAAAATTGTGACTAGAGTTTTCGCGATTACTACATCAATCCAGAAACCTAAGGTGGAGGCGTGCCAACGTGCCAGGGTTTGATTTTTTACAAGCATTCCTTCCAACTGGAATAAATCATTTTCAAAATGATTAGTAAGTGTTCATTGGAATTTTGGATGATGCAAAAAACAATTTTTGACTGGTGAGACAGAAATTTAGACCAATTCAGCCGAGTTTTTGTCAATTTTGGAAAATTTGAGCAATTTTCCGAAATTCTTGTCAATTTTCCAAAATTTTGTACATTGTAACCAAAATTTTGGCAGATTTGACAGAAATATTTGTGGATGAAACAGACAGTTAAATCCAAACAAACGAAATGATGTCCAACGCAGTTAAATTTTGACTGAAGTAAGTATAATTTTGATCGAATGAGCGACAATTACACCTGACGTAACTCAAGTTTTGAATGAGTTAACGCAGGCTTTGCCAAGACAATCAAAATTTTGACAAATTCATCGAAAATTTTGACCATTGCAACCAAAATTATGACCAGTTTATCCCAAAATTTGAATTGAGTGAATGAAATTTGAACCTTAACCAAAATTTCATTTGGTGTGATTTGACTTTCAATAAAAATTCATTCGATGTGAATAAATAAAAGTGAAAAAAAATCTCAAAAATCCCTTACATCTTTTTCCAAATTCATGACAATAAATTCCAAGAAGAAGCACATGTAGTAGCCGGTATGAAGTCCATGCCACACAGCAAGAAAGAGAAGAGCAGCAAATTGTGAGATGTGACGGTTATTAAGGAATTTCAGACGCTTGTACACATTGCTGAAAAAATACGTCAATCACACATTAATAAAATTCCCATTATTTCTCCACTCATATACCATGAGAATTTTTCATATCAAAAGGATTTAGACTTACTGAGCCACCCAAGCATTTGTACATTTGTTGAAGGATGCAATAAGGTGTGCAAACTTGTATGCTTTTTCGAATGTGGGAACATTAATATTTTCACAGCCGTTCCATTTACATTCCCCATTGGGCTCCTTCCCATTGAATGAAATTCCTAAATGACAGCACAACCCACTCTGTTAAGCTTCCCATTCTAATTCATGCCCCCCATCCGTGTATAAACTTTTATTCTACGTCTCAACCTCTCACTCAAGGCTCAATTCGAATAGCAATAAACTAAAAATCAATTTCCCTATCATTTATACTCACCTGCTAAAGTACAAGACCCTTCCGCCACAATCCATACACTCACATATTTATATAAGTTGACTCGGCCAAAGATTCCAGTGACAATAAATCTTTGCCAGAGAGGTAAAGCCTGAAAATATTTTTCTTATCCGTTATAAACATCTTCGGTATTATTCGACTTTCGACAAAACATTTCCTTCCGTGGGTACATTTTAACCTCTTGAATTTAACATGTTTTAAAATTGAATCGTAACTCACAGCGAATCCGGGTCCAATGAGGTAATCAGAATTGACGAAGATATTTGCAACTTGATAAATCCCCACGTAGCCCAATCCAATCAGAAGCCTATTAATTGCAGGTCCAACGCTGGGTGGAGCATTTCCATCCTATAAAAAAAGTACATGAAAAAAGAACAACACCGCCCAGATTATATCGATCATATTGCATAACATTTTTTATGCACCTAAATATAAACTGCCTCAACAACACAACACCACTGCCGACAGAAATAAATTCCTTTTACTTTACAACATGTGAAAGCAACCATACAAGAGATTTACTTCATTCCATATATCATAGAATTTAGTCCCTTGTCTCTGACAGAGCGAGTAAACGAATACAAACAAGTTCCTAACAAGCACACTGTTCCTATACCTGAGGGTAGGAATAAAAAAAACAATTCAACGGATCAATTCAGATCAATACAGAAAACTAAATGGTTAAAAATCCTCTTCATACTTGTGAAAATTTGCCCGAAACAAAATCCAGATATCTTTTAATTGGATACTGTGGACCAATGAGAAAGCTTCCAGGATACAATACATGACCAGCACTTTCCAATAATGACGGGACCTTCGGCAATGCTTGAGCTTGCTGATCCTTTGAGAGTTCAGTCTATTAAAAATATTTTTATCATTTAATCAACCATTTATGTAATCATATTAAAAAACGGAAAAAATACAGAACTGAACATGTTTTATTTAACTCACGCTCTTTTTCGCTCCATCAAAAACATCAAACGCTTGACCCACAAGTCGAAGTGTGAGGACACAGTGTGGGATCGTCCACTTGATGTCATATGAATTTGTCTCCGTCATGTAATACTCTTAAGAAAAAAAATACACAACATATAAATACACAGTATAGTATAGAAAGTAAAATGTAAACACTCAAATTAATTCTACACGCATCGATATCCTTGGAAAGGATTTCCGGGATGGATTTTAAAAGAGTATAAATAATACACATGCTTAGTTAATTAACGAAGAAATGACACACTACACACAATTAATTAATTACCAGTCATGAGGTAGCACATTTGGAAAAAGAATGAGAATACGACGGAAAATACAGTTCCACTAGAAACCAGGAGGACGATGTAATTCACCAAAATGGCAATATAAGCATGTATTATGGACCCGCCTGCTCAAATCAATAATAATCTCTCAATTAAATTCAATCCTAAACATGCTTTTGTATTAAGATCACCAAAAACTACACATACGTAGAAATTACTTGAAATTTGAATTATTGAAAGAAATCTCACCATAATTAAAGTAACCAATGTAGCTTCCAGCAAGAATGAAAAATATGTGCTGAGCAATGGGAGACTTCGCATGGAGGAAAACTCGATGGAACACCGCAAAAGGGTAAGCTATAAATAAATATTAAAATCCTGTTTAAATTTTGATGACAAAAAATTTCAAAATTCTATATACAAAACTCCAAATGCATCTCTTACCCAATAGTATAGATACTAATAGCCTAACTGCTGGACCCGGCGCCCCAATAATCCCCGCGAGGCCATCCACCCAATCTCCGCTAGCTGCTGTGCTCATTGTCGAAGAGTTCCGAAACCGATTCCAACTGGAAAAAAAAGAATTTTTTCCCTGTATAACATCCCAGCTTAAACTATATTTAGAAATCCAATCCTAGCAATATTTCTCACAAAACGATCCTCTCCAATTCCCATTAATTAATATTTCCCAATATAATTATTCTCTTCCAAAAAAAATATTTGTCTCTTCAATTAGATTTTCCCCATAATTTACAAAGCCGGTTATATTTCCCCCGCTAATTCATTAAAAATATTATTTTCAAATTTTAGCAACACCCTCTAATTGACTATTGGATGAAATTGCAAAATCCACTGTTTACTTTCATCACGTTTAAAGGTCCATGCTCCAAGTACGTACAGTGAGTGACGTGCAAAAAATTACGTGTAACAAAACTGTCAAAGTTTATATAAGAATAATTGCAATTATTTTCTTTTGATAAGTATAATAAATTTTTTTCTATATACCTACCTCAAATTGGAAGTTGAGCTTCTCCCTCTTGTGAATGGTCCGACTAGTAATCTTAATGTTGGCAGTGAGTTGTAGGGACTGCACACTTTTATAAATAGTTTCTATTTAATATCAAGTTATAATTGGAGACCTTGCAGAACCCGCAACCATATAGGCTTTAGACTTAGACGACAACTGGCTGGAGTTGTGAGTGAACAGAGTTTCATTTACAACTACTATAATACTATGTAGGTACTTTTTTTCTTTTTTACTACACGACTTTGAATTGACTGTGAGAGACTGAGCTGGTAGTCATACTTTTAGGGTAAGTATCTGCTCCTGCAGCAATCCCAAATCTATGAAATTCTCCCTCTCTATATATACTTTCCAATGGCCAAAAAGGACTTGGATATATAAAAGGAGTAAAAGTCCAGCTTAAAAACCAGCCTTAGTTTCTACTGCTCGTATACTTGCAGATTACAGAGATACAATTTACTTGTGTACTTATGTGTGTGTGTGTGTGAGAGAGTGAGAGAGGAACTTTTAGTATATCGTCACGCCATACGAAATGCACAGGTGCAGGTTTGAGAAATAAGGTTTCCTTCACTTAACTTACCAGAAAGAAACCAAGGGCTGGGGATAGAGTATTTTGATCTTTCACTAACTTATGTTAGCTGCGAAGTGCTAAAATTCATCTATAACACTATATAGTTTTTTCGAAAAACTAGTTCCTTTTTGTATACTCTCACATAAAAGCTTATGACTTGCTCAGGTTTGAGTATTGTGTGTGTGGTGTGTACATATACGAAAAAAAATACATTATTCCTTTCATAGTTTCATATATAAGTTCACACTCGGAAATATATAAAAAATGCAACATGCTTTGTGTATATGATAATGGGATGCGAAAAATATCACCTTCATCCATCGATAGGTCAAAGTGTGAAATACATCGTCTCTCAAGCATATCTATATATATACTCTATATGCAATAATGTACGGAGGAAGTATAAATCTGAGTTTTAGGAAATTAGGTTACTTTTCATGTACATGGCAATTTGGATTTTTTGGTGACGTTACTATGTATGTATAGCAAATAATTTGTTTGGAAAAATATTCATGGGTCAAATTCCAGGATGAGAGATACTTGGCTATGGGAGTTTTATCATATTTTTTTGCGTATATATCTTATCAATATTGTGAAGCGGTTAATGGTCTGACTTTTCCCTGTTTGAACTTGATGACATTTACAAGAAGTCTATATACAAATACAATGTGAGGTTTTATGGGGTGCGATAATCTGACCTTTTGGCAGGGTATTCGAAGGGATTTTTCAAACTGTGGTTTGTCATTAATTTGTAGGAGGAAGTTCTTTTGTTGGTAGATAATAAAGGAGGGTTTATGCAATGGCAGTTAAGGCAGTGCCATTTTAATTCTATATTAGAGATTTAGAGTGAACTTATGAAATTGCTAATTTTTGGATGATTTTTATAACTATGCCGAATAGGGTATAGATTTACTATTGTGTACCGTCATCAGATTGTATACACGTGAAAGTGTGCGTTTCGGTTAAACCGACGAAGAAATACAAGCCATATGAGACAAAATTTGGGTGAGATAAAATTTTCCGAAAAATCAGCAATAAAATTTCTGCGTTACATCGAAAGTACTTTCAGACACGTAGCTTATTACAAATGACTTTGTATTAATAGCTAATACCCGCGCACGGAGTCATATAAATGCTTGTACCAAAAGAATGGGCTAGAAAATAAATAATTTG
>JAQFXU010005020.1:0-12371 GCA_034693705.1 Spatulosminthurus flaviceps | reverse complement strand
GGGGTAACTTTTTGCAGGATTTCGACTTTTGGCGAAAATCCAAAATTCCGCTTTTGGCAAAAATCGTCCACTGTGCATTGAACAGGAAGGAGCGTTTTTCTGTTCTTTAAAAAAATTGTCTTTGTGACCCTGATGGGTCACCAAAGTTATCATGGTCTGAAGACACCCAATAGCGACTGTCGGGGCAAAAGAGGCCGGTGGCAAAAAAGGCATAGGGGCAAAACACGACTTTAACGGACCGCTTTTGCGTGTCTTCCGCCAAACTAATATATCCTTACTAGGTGAATGTATTTAAGGTATGTTTGAGAAGTTGTATAAACATGAAAGATAAACCATTTTGACCAAATGAAACGGAAATGCACAGATTTGATATGTTGGGCCACTGGCCACGAAGCATGATAACGTCTGATAAACTATTTTAAAATAATTTAGCATCAGTCAATAGCAGCATGACCGTCCAAGAACCAAAGTGTACCTTCTAGTGGCCATTCATGTACAAGGGATACTGGGCCAGCGCAGAGTCAGGCCATTTTCCATGGAATCGTATCAAGCTCGTACGCGGGCTTCATGTGTCAACTTCATCCAGGTTCAATGTCACATGCCTGTATGCTTTATCTTTATTGAAAAATTTAACTAAGACCAGTGATAGAGTATTTACTTAGAATTGAGTGAAATTTCTGGGTTCCGTCAATCGTGAAAATGATTTTCAATTGCCTCGTTCTGTTGCTTTGTGTTGTAGTACAACTATTACGAGCTGGTCCAGTTCGGGAAGCTGCTGGTCTCGGCGTCATTGACCTTACAAAGAGAATACGTCGGAGCAAGCGTCAACTCTACTAGTAAGTCCAGGCTAACCTAATAGACCGTAATTTTGTCGCATTCAGTTTCGCTGTCACCACAGACTCTCTGATTATTATTATTCTTAATTCACTGATTTTTCTTCTACATACACCGAAAAATATGCATACTCTGCAAGCAATGGCAGTTTTGTCCAAATTAGCGTATTCCATTCTGGAAAGCGTGACTGGTGCTAATATGGGTGCCTTTATTGGTGGAATTCGCCGTTTGGTTGGCACTCAGCGCAATCATTTACTTGAACACATGCGCAACACAAACAAGGACGTTGAAGTCAGCAACCAGATGGTGCCTTACTTGCAGACCTTCATGACGGGACAAATCAGAGAAGAGTCATTTTGGCTTCTCGCCGTCATGTTTTTTTCTAGCAGTGTCTGTTGTTGGGTCTTAATATTGGAATGCCAAAACTAACCCATCGTTGCTGTTGGCATTGTACTTTTGCTAAAATTGAATTTCTCTAATGTGATGTTAAAAGGATTACTAATGATTTGGCATGTAAGTCTGTTTAATGAGTTCACAACATGGCGTCTTATACAATCATTTCCATTCTTAGCTTTCATGTACGTGCCGTTACTTATACAAACATTAAATACAGTCATCCAGTAAGGTTTTAATTGGTTTACCGCAAGACAGCAAAAATCGGTCGGTTTAAGTTGGCCTTCTTTGCGTCTTTTATGCCTCTCGGTGTGGTTTACCCCTTGGCACCTTTTTCCGCCGGCCTCTTTTGACCCGGCAGCCACTTTTAGGTATCTCCATACCCTGATAACTTTAGTGACCCACCAGGGCCACAAAAACCATTTTTTTAAACTGAAAAACCTCCCCGTATTTAGTAAATAGTATTAATACTCCAATTTGACGAAAATCTGCTGAACAGTTTTTTTTAGCAATCACGTGCCCACTGAAAGCCGCACAATATGACCCTGACCCCTACCGAGGCTATAATAATAATAATAATATTTTTATTCGGGTCGATATTTTGGCCTAAGCCCTTACAACCACAGACAGTTAGACTTTTTGATTCACACTTTGTAATTATATAAATTAAAATTAATTAGTCTTGATAACATAGTAATATTAATGGCAATTGATGTCACAAGTTTCAATTTAATGTAGGTACAAGTAACTATAATAATAAAAATAATGATATTTGATGTCACAGTGTTCACTTCACTTAATCACGGTAGGGTATACCGAGGCTATAAATGACCATAATTTTTCCCGCATTGTGTGTTCTATGTTTACGTGGCACTTAAAAAATATATGAATGATTTTCGTGCCCTTCGTTTTTTACGGTAGAAAGCTCGTGGAGTTATATCCGTTGCATCGTCCGAACAAATTATCCGTGTTATAGCAGCGAAGATTTTGGCATCACCCAAAATTATCAAAGCTCGAGTGGGAAACATTATCAAAGCTCGAGTGGCAAACATTATCAAATTACTCTCAAATTTCGTAACGTTATGGGAAAAACAAAATTAGAGCCTCTTTTGCACTTTAGTCAACGATATATGTATAGTCACCACTATGTGAAACGTTTGTCCTTTGAAATATCCCAAACCTGTCCGGAGCCTGAGCGAAGCACTAATTCTTGTATTTGCCCTTACTATACGTATGCAATGGTGTGGAGTAACCTGAGAGAAACTCTGCAAGTGTCCTTGAACAAATACTTGAGGTTTTACTAGAATATATCTTTGTCTACAAAATCAACCCACTGACTGACGGGGAATGTAACATTGGTGATTAATACACGTTAATTAGAGTCCTTGCGGTGTAACTTACACACTCCTAACAAATTACACACGTGGAAGCAACAGACCTTGTTTTCACCTTCTCCTCCCTCAAGTTCAGTCACATCAGTTTATAATTGGAAGTGAATAATTAATTATTCGGTTCCAATTAAAGATTTAATAACTAATTCATTCTACAGACACGATGAGGATATTATATACTTATCAAGATATGAAGCGTGCTATTATGTACATGGTTATGGAATCACACATGGAATTCAATTTACTTGGGAAAAGGATGATGATGAAGGAGCTGGGTTTCATCTATTCACCATTTAATTATAAGCTATTATTCCATGGGCTCGAGAGGGATCTCATCTCTTTAATCACTAAAAAGTATCAAAGTAAAATCAATTTTGACTCAACCGTTTTTCCACAAATCAGGGAGGATTTTCATGAAATGGAAAGGAAAACCACACTTTTCTCGTTTCCAATCACCATAACGCTCTCCACGTTTCTCGGAAACATTATTTTTCCTTTCCTCTTTTCTCTTCCCTTCTGAGGGGAAAAAGTGCGTGTATTTTAAATAAATGCAAAAATACCTTCAAATATGTTTTCTTTCAAGAGCTGGCCCTGTCCCCTTTTTCGTTAGTGTTAGAGGAAGAAAGAAGAAAGTTAAGAATGTACACATAAATAAGGTTGTCAGAATTTGAAAAATAGAAACATAGAGGAGAAGAGAGGAAGGACTGTCGAAGAACTTTTCTTACCTCAAGAAATTATGAGTCCAACTTTCCCCCTCTCCATTCCAAGAGCTTCCTTCCTATGCATTATGACGGAAAAAGAAGTAAGCGAGGGAGGTGGGGGTAAAAAACTTGTGTCATAAATTATGTGCTCTGATGCATAAGTGTGCTACCTAAATATAAAAAAAACTTTGTTTCGAAACCACACGCAAGAACGTCCTCCTGTGCTTTTTGGAGGTAAAATTTTTGAAGAAAAAGGTGTACAAAAAATTTATACATTTTTAAGAATATGTTGTTAAAGGTAATTCAAATCAATTTTTAAATGCCTCAAAATGCATATGATGAAATATAGCGTTGTGAATAAATAGCTGTTATATTAGCACAAGGGTAAACGGACATTTGGTTCTACATTATTTGAAAAAGGAATTTCCAAAAGTATCTCATTTTGAGAAAGCGTAAATAGAAAAAGCAGGGGTGATGAAACGTAGGAAAAATCCTTGGAGAAAGTTCAGAGTGGCAGGTGTATTTGACAGAGCGATTCTTCATTACGAAGAATTTTATCATTTCATGTTTTCCCTTCTTACTTTCTCCATACTTTCTTCTCTCCTCTATAAATTGTACTATTACGGAAGAGTCCGTAGATTTCTATCCTCGAACGTCTGCAGCTGTCACCCCTTAACTTAAACTTCCGCTCCTCTTACTTCTCTTTTCTGGAAACTTTTCCATCATTTTTGATAACCTTTTGACACATCCTTATGGTTCCTTTAACTGATAGTAATATGAAGAATTCCCAAGTTTGGTTTGGTAAAGGGAAATTATTGAAATTATTATACTCTTAGGTCGTCATCTTATACTTTTACTACACGCAATTATTAGAGGGGAATTCATCCCATCCATTCCTAATTGCAGTTCTTTCAGAAATGGAAAAACTTCATCATCTTTTCATCCCTAATATCATTTTTGATACGGGAATGATCCTTTGCAAATTTTTCACATCACTCTCAAATATTGCAGAAAAACTATATATCCATCATTCATTTCTTATTACGAAAGATTAGTTATATGAGAGGTTAGTATTATTTTCAATCGTCAAGTTTTTCTTACGTGCGTGGGGTGGACGGAACTTGAAAATTTCTCTTCTTAATATTTAAAGGGCATGCATTTCAGGAAATCTCTTTTTATTCCTTTGTAGCTAATGCTTTATTATCGAGTGCTGGAGTTGGTAGGGAGAAAAAAGTCCTGACCTAAATAAAAGTAAAAATTAAAGAAGTGACAATAACAAATGCCTATCGTGTGTAGTGTCTAAAGTGGAAGAAAGCAATGGGAATTGACAAGAGTTAAAAAGGATGTGCCAATGTGAGGGATAAAAACGTACAAATTGTACACATATTCGTACATATGTAATGCACTGATAGTTATACATGTCCACACCCATAATGTATATTGGTGTGTATTAGCGTGCATATGAGAATTGTGTGTATAGAACGTTGTAGCGGGATGGATAAGTTTTTGTAGTTAAAAGGGAAAGAGGGAGAAAGTGAGAGAGAGAGAGAGAGAAATGAGAAGAGTATCGTGGGGAATGAGGATGTCATTTTATTGAAGGACACTCGAGAATTCTGGCTTTACGCAGCAAAAACTACAAGTATTTATCTTGTGGTTGGCCTACGCTGCTGTGTGTATATGCTTGTAGTAACAACCGTATTCTCTATACAGAAAGGCTATAGGAGAAAGTTCACTTTCTCTGTATAATTTTACCCATGTGAGCAAGAGTTATGGGATTTCACGTGTATATATGTGTGAGGTTCGTAAAGAGGGTTCGTTATACTTTAATCTCCTTCTATTCTTTCCTTCCGCTCTTCATCATGATCACTTCAAGTGGCTTTCTGTCTCTGCCACTTGAGATTAGGACGGGAAGCAAGGACCACTAGACTTTTTGTCTTGTCACACCCAAAAGGAACGTAAACTTTTCCCTCTCAACTATCTTCCCTTCTTGGGCTGTGCAAAGTTATACAATGAAATTACTACTTGAGATAACTCACTCACTCACAACTCTAATACGCTTTTCTCTCCGTTGGATTTAAATTGGAGATTTTTCAAGTCTTCCCAAATTTTCAACTTCTCCTTCAAACGCATAATTATTTCCCTTTGGTCTGGGACAGTGTGAATTAAAGTTGTTGAGGTTTTTATTGGATATTCTTCTTATAGTTACTCGAAAAAATTGGAAAACTTATGTTATCTTGATACATATACATAGTAAAACTTTTTGAAAATTTTATAGGGGTTTTTTGGATATCCGTAACATTAATATTTATGGAAAGACAAAATAATGAGAAAAAAAACAGAGTAAGAGAACTAGCAAGGAAAAAACAATGAGTGGTTGATCTTAAGAATAAACACAGAAATGAAAATAAAAATCTCTTGCTCACAAGTTTAAAATAATTCACTTGTATGTGAATTTGTCTCCTTTTTACTGACTACACATACATATTTCGTTGTGAAAGATTCAAAGAAACTCAAAGTCATAGGTATATAAGCTATAAAGATAAATTTTTGATTTAAATTCCTGGGAAATCGGTTTCTTGGGGAGATTTACAATTTTAAGCTTGTTTTTTGTCTCTGTCTCTTTTATTTTTATCTTGTGACGGTTCTTGTTAAGTTGTAAGCCCCTTTTACAGATTTACAGCTTATCATTTATATTAGCTGATTGTTCGCTTTGAGAGGATAATTTATCTTCTCCTTATAACTCACTGCCTTCCATGGAAGTAAGCGATGTCAATGGAGAGCTACATCATTGAATCAATTTAATATTGGTTGAAAGGTTGTTCTAGTGTTGGTGGTGTAGTAGTAATATTTAAATATAGTTTTTTTTTTTTAAAAAAAAAGAAGTCTTGCAGATTGCAGAGTCGCCAAAAGTCGAAATCCTGCAAAAGGTTACCCCACATGAATTTTTTCAATTTAGGTATGACACTACATCATTTTGCAAAATTTCAGTTGGAACAGGAGGGCTGAATGTGGATTTTTTAAACATGGGATAAATGGGGGAACATGGTTTCCATGGCACTGTGGGTTAAAAAAGTGAGCAGGCATGGCTAACAAGTAAAAATCGGAACTTGTAGCTATATTTATAATGTACCCGATAATTGTCCCAAAACAATTTTTAAACATGTTATTACGAACACGGTGTGTACTACAACATTGGATGAACATACTCCCTGTATAAACATATGGTTGAAATTTTCTAAAAGCATACAATTTTAGATTTGGCCAAGGTGTCAATCAAGTTTCAGAATGCCTTGCTACGAATAAATGGGTCTAAAAATAATAATAAGGAAAAATAAATGGAAATTTCCTCCCTAATAAGTCCAATCCTGGGTATCACCAACGAAATATCCGCTGTAGATACTGTAAAAAGTTTGAAACCCTTACTCACATTCTTGGTAATGGCCCACGAGGAGAATTATTTAGGAATAATAGGCATATCAGCATCCGCTTCCTTTTAGCTGAAAAGATCGAGGCAGGTGAGATGGCAAGACTCTATAAAGATTTGGTTCTACGTAAGTAAGAACGTTTTAATTATGAAGCCTTGTGTAGAATAGATGAAGGAAAATATTTACAAAAGCTGGAAATTCAGTCATGATCTGCTAAACTGTACAATAACTTTTATTTCGTGTTCTTAGAACTTAAGATATGGAAGCCGGTTTCATCTATTTTCCCTCTCCAATTTCTCCTCTTTCCAAGGAACCCGTAGATCCTGGGCTTAAGTAATGACAATGCTGCTACCAAATAATCCACGAGTGATAATAGATATTTTTATCTTCTATTGTTGATGTTCCATTGTAACTTATGCACAACTCTGTTTCAATCCTATGGTTGGAGACGTTGATGCATTACGATGAAATGGAAAACGTCTTGTGTGATATCCTGCATCTTTATATCAATGATTTTAAACTTCGTTCGTGGAGTCTTTCGTTGGCAGTCGAGGAGAGCAACGGCATTTTGTGAGCTCTCCCTGACTGCCATAATCTAGTTAGGTCACCTTATACTTTTTCTGTCCTTGTGCCCTACCCACTCTCTCTGCACATGGGTCCCTGTCCTGTCTCGCCTTCAGGAGGACTTTAAACCCCGGCTGAATAAGCTAGGGAGAGGATTCCTGTTGTGTGCGGGTATCGTCAGTGCTTGGGGTTGTTGTTGCATCGCTTGAAGGATGAAGAAACCCTCCGGGGTCGTACTTCTTGTACTGTGGGTACCTGCCGCTTGACGGCGGTGGGTGTTGCTCATGTAGGGAACGTGATCCTGCGCCCGCAAGGTGACTCCACAGGTTGAGTACACCCTTATCAGTGTAATTTACTTTGAACTTTCTTTATCTCTTTGCTTGGAGCTACCTTGTTCGATCGAGGCCTGATAAAATCTTCCTAGGTCACCTTTCATTATTATCTATAGTTAAATAGCGTAGATTATACTGCCTAATTTGCATGTTCAGCTCGGCGGTAATTGTGCAGTAATAATTGTAGCCAATTCAATTACTACGTTCATATAAAGAAAATCAATGACAATTATTTGGTGAATGCAATCCTTTTAAATATCATCCTGATATCCTCAATGTGAGCCGGGTATAAAGAAATGCAGGTATTGTGTGGAAACAGGAAATTGGAGAGTAATTACCCGTAATTTCTATAAGCGTGGAAGAACAACACACACAAATTATCCCTATTGACGTATTTCATTTGATTTGGTCATTTGTTTTATTTCAAAGGTTCAGGAAACTCTTTGTTTGAACAGTTTTACACACAAGTTGAATGCACAATCACACAAAATATGCTCTCAACCAATATTTGCTGCTCGTGTTGCAATTTCCTGTTGTTTTTCCCCTTAGTTCTTACTCCTTAGTTTTTCTCACTTGGGTCAAATTATTTGGAGATGGCATTTATATAAATCCCGACTCATATGCGTCTAAATCACCATTCACTGGAAAAGGTGATGCACCTGGTTTGAAAAAAGGTACGTACAAAAGGAACATGTACTTGAAATACATCAGGTTTGTCGCGAAATGGAAGTGGATCGCTTTCGATCTACATTCTGATCATGGGCTGAGTAGCCAATTGAAGACTCCAACTCAACTACAGAAGTACTTGTGGGTGCTACTCTATCTCTATCAAATTTTCCGAATGGTTTTATCCATCATTTGTGCAATAATTCTCACGTCATCTGGAGACACAACAATTTATGACTTGACATTTCATCTTCTGTTCATTGTCAGTTGTGGCTCTATGGTCACAATCGCAGGTATCACAAGTTTCCGACACCCAGACGTCTCCATTAGAATTTTCAATTTTATATTCGAACAAGCCAAGTACAATGGTAAGTACGTCCTACATTACGCAAACATAAATTCATTCTGTTGGCCATTTGTATTTTATACTTACTTTATTTCACAGAAGTCAACAAAAAGTTCAGGAATGAGTTGAAGGTTCTCAAAGGATTGTCGGGACCAGAATTCTTGGCAGTTTATTTTCCCATGTTCATAACTCTTTTTGTGCTTAGCTTTCAAGTGGTAGCTAGTATTTTCTGTACCAAGCTACATCTGTACCACTTACTTCCAGAATCTTGGAGAAATCCTTTATCCTTCATTGTTCTTCTGGTACAAGAGATTTTTCTTGTTGAATCAATGGCTGCAGGATTTGTACTCAATCTAGAGAACATCGTCTTATTATTGGAAAATATCGGTCATGAGCTTAAAATGGAACTACATTCGGTTCGGTAGGTTTTCAAGGAAAAACTTATTTAACAAAAATGTAGGGTTTTTAATTTCTGTAATGAATAAGTTTGAGCTTCACATAGTTTTTTACAGTCAGGTATGACTTGTGAGAGGGATTTGACAGGAATTTGGCGGTTACATTTTCCTAGCAATTTTTAATAAAGTAAATTTGTGTTTGGCAGGAAGAGGAGCGTAACTCAATCATGCGCAATTGTACATGGAGGATTTATCAATTGCCTAAGAATGGAATTGCTTGTGAAGATCTTCAATAGCGGATACTCCAGCTCAATCTACATTGTAAAAATGGCCATGCTATTTTACTGCATATCATGCAATTTCATAGCCATACGATCCTTTTCCAATCACCCGGAAATATCAGTATTGTTTATCCCTCTGGCTGGATACGTGTGTATTGTGTATGTGGTCCTATTTGGGAGAGCTTTTAAAATTCCAGAGTATGTCCGAGCAATTAAAGTCGAGTTAGGGGAAAATGCCAAGATTTCTTCTTGGAATGATAAAGCGTCCAAGATTCTTGAGAAAGAAATCGTTTCCATAGCAAATGTGGCTATCAAGGTTGGAGATTTCCATATGATGGAAAGGGAGTCGACGCCTGCGTTTCTGGACTTCGTTGTCAGGGCAGTGTCATCTCTGGTTTTGAGTCTCCCACATTAGTAAGGCTTATAGAAGGACTATGGGAGACCCCATTCATATTTTTCGGAGCTTCGACCTCTTTATTTTTGTAAGCGCTTTTTACATTGGTACATGCCCATCCAATCTTTCCATGGATGCATTCAATGAAAATGCTTCCTTCTCTCAACCTATCCTGTCTACGCCGAAAAATATTGTGCATGGGTTATTATTTGGCTGTCGCAACTCTCCAAAAGTCAAATTATTTCTACCTTATTGCTATTATTAAATTCCAAGAAATCTCTCATCCCTTTTGATACTTTCATTACTTTCCTCAATAAAACCTAACAATTTCCATAAAAATACTTATAAGCACGCGCATTTCCTCAAACACGACCTCGAAATATGTTCTTGCAGGTTTTTTGAAAATAATAATTATTATTATTCATTCTGAAAGTTGATACTCCTTAAATGAAAAGTATACGTAATTCCTATTCATGGTTTTACAATAAACAACACATATAATCCCCTGAGCTATAACGACATTCCTACAGTAACAGATTCAATTTGTATCTAATCACATAGGCACATGGAATACATACATTTACCTATCCTATGAATCTGTTTCCCAAATACCTTCTCCCTACCTTGGCGTGCTCAACCACCATAAAGAATCCTACATACTTCAACTTGATTCTGAGTAAGTCAATTGAACTGTCAAGAATGCTCAACATTCCAACTTCTCAACTCTATTTTATTAACCCGATTACAAAATGTACCATTTGTAAGCCGCTTTTTCTTATGGAATCCGATTCTAAGTTTTTTCCCTTATATCAATGATTCAAAATTTATGACGTACACATTTTCATAGTGAATTTATCAGAGAGAAAAGCATGTTATAGAAAATGCAGTCCTAAAAACACGTATGAAAACAAACCACTGTAGTTGATAGTTCCTGACATGCTACAGATGCTCCAAACAATGTCAATACTGTCAACTCCAAAACATTATAAAAAACATGACAAGATTTTTTTCCCTATACATTTTTTTCCTTCCACAACAGATCCTACATTATACAAAAGCTATATCCGAATATTTAGTATCAACCTTATAAAATTCACAAGGATTCTTTCACCAGAAAACTTGAGACATGTAAATATTACTGTCACTTGCCATTCTTCTCAAACAAATAAATACACAGGCACTGTCTACGTACGGGACAGAAACAATTCCTATAAACTTCCAATATTAAGTCCCTCTTGAGAGACAAAGTCGTGAGTAGAAAGTTTTGCCATGTTTTTTTTGTGCTAAGAAAAGTTTTCTCGCGAAAGTAAATTAAAAGTACAGTCAAAGCTCACCTCCACCGCTATGATGTGCACACATGACTAATTACGTCCCCATACACATTACATAGCACATTGACTCATATTAGGATGAAACTCCAAAACCTAGACAGTTATAAATTAACTCAAATTTCTGCACACAGGAATTTTAAAATTAAGGAGAAAGTCCCATGATCCGTTACTCCTTTGCTTAATATTCACCTATACAGTCAAGACAATCCAATTTTCACCCCTACTTTAAGTATTCTTGGGTAGTTTGATGTTTGAGCTATACAAAATACTTACATGGCATTGGAAAGAACATGACAAGCTGAGTAGATTTCCCATGTCTCCAAACTCATTGAGCTACGGCTCGAATTCTTAAGTAAGAGAAAGCTACTACGGAAGCGACTGCCAGTGAATGGAACAAATAACGCCCTACTTCCTTCCACTCCACTGTACAGAGCAATTTATCATTAAACCACGTAGTTTTCCAACATAAAAACTATACAATACAGCTACACGATATTCCTTGTTCAGTCAGAGCTCATGCCTCACATACTAAAAAAACAAATAATCTTTAACAATTTTCATCACGTAGGACAAGCACTAACTGTAAACTTTTTAATGGAACAGTGCTCTTACATTTTACCATGTACACAGAGTCATGCCTCAAGACTTATTGCTAAAACTAGAAGGGGCGAAAATAGTTGTAAGGTGAAAAGAAAGTGAAAGTTTTTTTTACCAACTCTCATTTACTAAATCAAGTTAAAGCCTTCACTTTTGATGTGATCCCTTCCTGCTCATAAATCAAACTTGACTGTGATAATTGCATTTGTTATTATTTACATGGCATTAAGTGCATGGTAAATTTGCGATAATCTCGCTGATTCTTTTAGCATGCCTTCCTTCTGTTTTCCTCCCCTATGATTGATGTAGGTAAAATATTGAGGAAAGGAGTTTATCGGAACTGCTATGTTACCGGTCCCCCAATGATGCTGTTATGGGACAACTCTTAAACTTTTCGCTGCTTGTAACTTTTGAACGAATAGTCATAGCGCAACGAGGTTTGTCAGTTCTGAAAGGTCTTTAAATTCGCTTTCAAAATCGTCATTTTCCTGGTATTTTTATCTTTCAATAGGGAGCGGAAATGCGGGGGCATGAACTTAGCAAAAATAAACGCGGTTTTCCGTCTTTTCTCCACCAAATACGCATCCCGCTCTATCTCCCCTCCTTTCCAACATAAAAATACGAGCAAGGACAATTTTGAAATTGAATTTTAATATCTTTCAGAATTGCCATACATTATTGACCAAATACAAGCCGTGCAGAAGATACAGGCAGGGAAAGC
>JAQFXU010005019.1:0-12371 GCA_034693705.1 Spatulosminthurus flaviceps | reverse complement strand
GAAAAATTAAATTGTTTTAATTTACGTAACATGTAGATTCTTTTGCTAGCTTTTTGAATACAAGTATTAACATGTTCATTCCATTTAACACAGCTTGTGATTATCACACCAAGTAACTTACATTTATCTACGTGGGAAATTTCAACATTATCAATTTTAAACATTTGTGAGGAATATTTTTTTGTCCTACTATTATCTACAATAATTTTACTACATTTTGTTGGATTTAATTGCATTTTCAGTTCTTTGGTCCACATATTTACATCATTAAGCAGTGCCTGCATTTTTGGGGTTTCACTATATTTAACACTTTCAGCGATTGTTAAATCGTCTACAAAACCATTTGTATTGAATTTTACCGTATTATTATAATGTAAATTAATTTTCCTTAATAGAGCATTTATTAATATAATGAAAAGTAACGGGGCAAGTTTGGTTCCTTGAGGCGTACCATTTTTGATAAATATCAATATTGAAAGTAATGTACCATCTCTAGTATATTGAGCTCTGTCCTTTAAAAAATCTACCAGCCACATAATATCACTAGGTTCTACTTCCAAATTAATCAATTCTGAAATTAAGACGTTATGATCTACAAGATCAAACGCTTTACGAAGATCAAGTAGAATAATCACAATGTAGTAATTAGGTTTGTCAATGTTTTTTAGTATAAAATTAATAAGATTTGTTAAGTAGTGAGTTATGTATGTACTATATGTAGGTAAATCCTATACCTATAGGTTTTTCTTCCTAAGAAAAGTTTATTACGTGTTGGGTTTAATGAGCAAATAAAATAGGAAAAAATAAGGAAAACTTTTCATAGAATCTTACCAATCTCTGCCATGGTATATAGTAGGGACAGTTAAATGACACTGTATTATTGAAGGCTTTTGTGTATAACCCGTAACTTGAAAAATAAGGCTGACGTAAAGGAATATATGGAAGTTTTTATAATACTGTTATATAGTACAGAGTGATATTCTCTAGCTTTACAAATTACTCATATTTGACCTCTGGATAATAAGAAAGTATATGAAGCACTTTTTCCTATATACTTTTTATAGCTTATATAGAGCTTTAAAATATATACAAGAAAAATTTACACTGGACAATTAGGAAACGCTATGGGATATTAGGGGGTAGGATATTTCACCTTAGCTTCATACTGTTTTATGTACTATGTACTTACAGTATATAGTAAATCTATGGGATATTTTTTAAGGTATGTGCCTCTGAGGGAAGTATGGTGCAGGTAGTTACTACATAGGTTTTTAAAATTTGTCTTGAGGGAAATATAGAGTGTTAGTTTTTCAAGTGTATGTTTTGTATTTGTATGTGTGTGTGTGTGTGCGTTGTGCATGTGTGTATGTAAAAGGAAGGGTGAAAAGAGTCCTTCAGAAAAAGGGTGATCCTATAAAAGGAAGCCCATTGCATTTTTTCTGCCATTGGCTCCAGCCTGTCAGGCAAACTCTTTTCTAATGAATCCAACTGACTTGAACAGCAACATAAATATCAAGTGTAGCACATATTTATAGTTTGTATTTATATAGAAAATACATAATGTATAGCTATATATAACTAATGCAAGGAAGATGGGTGCTTGGTCAGCAAGTGTTCTGATGGCTATTGCTATACAGTTATAGACTTAACTACATAAGCTCTTGTACAAGTAATTATTGCTGTATGCATATAACGTATATGTACATATTAAACAGACATGTTTAGCTATGCTTAAGCCACAAGGATTTGAGCGAGAGGACTTCATTATCTTTGCACATCTATGTATATATACATATGTGTACTTAAGTATACATGGGATATAAAGTACACTGGTCCGTATGCACATAGTATATGCAGAGTAAAGTGAGGGTAATAATTTCGTGCATCATTAATTCTGTCCCCGGAACAAATTTATGTCAATTAATTCCAGATATAAATAACAGGAGTCATTATGGGTCGTGTCGCGAGAAGAGAGCTTTGGTTCATTCTTGTTATTTTTTTTCTCTCTTCTCGAGAGTTGTATTATCATCTCGTCACCACCAGAAATATTTTATAAATTGTGGTATTTCTTTGACAATAATTATTCCACTAATCCTAACTCAAGCTGAAAATTATCTTGTACGTAAATTATTGTGGACTTGAGAGAGAGAGAGAGAGAGACAGAGCTACAGAGTAGACGAAGAAGTAGAAGAAGAAAAGTACACATAATTACATAAGTTTACACAAGTGTGTGTATGTGTACATAATAGAACTTTGATTTAACACTCTTTTTTTCTCTTCTCCTTTTTTACAGTTTTTGAACCCAACTACAACCAAATGGATGGAATTCCTAGGAAAAAATTAACCTCAAGATTAATGTGTGGACGAGAAAGTTATTCCCAAGTTTTGGAACGCATCTATTACCAGAGAGTGGATGTATAGAGAAGTACATGTATACCATCAAATAATATATATGTACTTGTGAGTTTCTGTTTGGAAGTAAATGAGAACCACAACTAGGAATGGAGTACTCATTTTGGAAGAGGATTTTGTTACTACAGAAGACGATGATAGCTCAGTCATCGTCATCGTCTTCAGCTATTTTCGATGGGGGAGAGTCCCAGACACAGGTGTGTACTCCAGAATTATTTTCTTCCACAAAAATATAATATCCTTAATAAAACTTTTCCTTATGCCTTTTTCTTACCTCAAAATCAACATCTGCATTTAAAACCAAGTATTTCCGTGTTTACTACTCTCTCTCCCTCTTTGCTTATTGTTACCTTAATACAAACTGTATCTATACAAGCTTTTGAGTAAAGTTACTTTTTTCCCATACACCCAAGCACGTACTTCTACTACAACAACATAAAGTGACACCGGGACAGATTGAAAATAGTAATTCTATAGTGTTTAATAACAAGAGAATTTTTCGCAGCTGACACTGAAATTAGCTGACACTATTGTAATTTCATGTGACAAATCCTCCACGATGCCTTTTAGTCACGCTTCAAAATGCTTAGAGTCGAGGGAAAAAATTCACAGGATTCCAAACAAGTACAGTAGCTCTATTTCCCTTTAATGGCACCAATGGAATGCCATTCATTCCCATTCAAACTCATTCATACTCCAGCTCAATGATCATCTGTATAGGTATGTGCATTTTAAGGGGTAACAATTTATATAGCGGCAGAGCTCACATACCTTAATAATAGCATTGAAAATATAGTATGTATATAATATATCTGTGTGAGATAATATAGAAAATGTGCTACAATAGTTTCGTTCTAATTGTCTGGAAATATTTAGCATTCCTCACACTTTCCACATGAGCCTTTGTTTGTTAATCGAGACGTATTATGGATGTGAAGAATTTATTATCACTCGAGTCTTCTTCATATAGATAGGATATGATTGCACAATGAGCTATACCCTTCGATGCTTCCCTCCATAAGTAATTATTTTACTATACGAAAGCTTTGATTTCTTCAAAAAGCTTCACTCAGGGGGATTTCCTTCCTACACATTTACATAAATATACATAATATATTGATGCTCATTAGTATGTCTATATAAGAACTTATTTAAATACATGCTAATATTTTTTATAAACGAATCATTAAAAATACATAGGAATTCTCGTATTGGTCCAATGACAATATTAGGGCTCGTAGTATAATTATTTAGTACCCAATAAATAGCAACAGGTGAATAATTTAGATGGTAACCAAAGCCATTTAAGAACTTTATTACTTGGAATCATCTGTCATTTTCAGGTGCTTACAGAGCTTTAAGTCAATTTCGTATTGAAAATCCATCAAACGTGGGACACTTTTAGTATAATTAAGCTACACCTTTAACTGTACAGTGCATACTGTTGTAGGCATAAGGCCCTCCAGCTTGGATTGCTATTATTGTGTAGCTCATGTCCCTCCGAATTTTCACTTTCATATGGTTCAGCTGCATCGTCCAAATTCCAAATTCATCATGACCAACTGTGTACCATAAATGAGACAAAAGGATTTAAAGATAAAAGGCCCAAGTTATTTATGGGATTTGAAGGCAAGGAAATTCAATGTGTTATTTGTCTTTAGCACGTATTCATGTATGTATAGTTAACTTGGAGGGATGCATATATTTTTAGTGTAATATATTGGAGTAGCACACTTGTTCCATAGAATTTCCCTGTAGTTTCGTGTATAAAGTTTAGACACCAGTAGCTGTTGCTTATTTTGTGGAAGACGGGAAGAAGTTGGTGGTGGTTGTTGCATAGGACTTTTTTAGTTGAGAAGGAAGTGTGTGTATAATGACTAAGAGAAATAAATAATTACAAGAAGGAAGGCTACCGATTATTTGATATGGAAAAAAGCGTTAATTGTGAAAAATGAAGACCAGATGGTTTCAATCCGCAGAGCTAATAAATCAGTTGGTAAATAAATCCTGGCATTTTACAAGTAACTAGTTACATACAGGCTAATATTACTACTCCCATTTAACCCAAATGCTTGATGGAGTTAAGGTTAAATGTGGATAGTGGGTGGAGATGCGAATGTGCACTATTCATGTTCAGCCTATGTACTCTGCACTCTAATCACGCATCAAATCATGTTTGTTTTCTTAAACTTAATGTCCCTGTTTTGTTTCATTTGGGAGAATGTTGAAAATAGTAGTAGCTAACTTTATATCGTCTTGGCCTTTGGCATGTCTCTTGAAGCCATTAGTAGCGTTGTCTCCACACAGTCGAAAAATTATGTCCGCCTTGTGTAACAAGATGAGAGCAAGGCTTCTCTCTCTCCCTCTCTCTCTCTCTATAGTTATACTATTTAGCCATATGGAAGAATCATTGCATTGCTGGGGCAGATGAACATCACACACGGGCAGAATTTTTCCTAGTGAATTGAGTGCAAAAAAACGGAAGGCACCGAATTGTCGGCACTTTTCCGGCTCTTGGCTGACATTGGCATCATTTGTCCTCATTTCCACTGTAATTTGTTCCTGTTTTTTTTCGACTTTTGAAACCGAATCTATCCATTGATTTATTGCTTGGTTTAAAAATATCAACCATAAGTACTTCTTGTACATGGGTTGTTTCTGTTTTTTTGTCCTATGAGAAACTCCTTGTTTGCCCATTCTTTCCCCACATTTATTTCTAGCTATTAATCTTCTCCTACTTGAAAAGCCGTCCCCAAGTATAATATTTACTTGCTCAGACCTATTAACTTTTCCTGTATAGAGAACTGATCATGTCACATTAGTTGAAATGTGTACATTCTTGTAGCCTCCTATTTATTTACATTGGGGAATTATTGGGATGCTTGGCTTTTATTTATCACTTTTGTCTTTTCCCTATTTACTTTATTCTAGATGGGGTTTTGTATGTAGTTGAGGATTTTTAATTAAAAGTTTCAGAATTTATGTATGAAGAATGTTTATTTATGTGTTTTTTTCTCTATGTTTGCAGATTGTGCAAAAAGGGCTGACGGAGAAGTTGAATGTTGCCGACAGCTTAGACAGCATGAGCAGTGATTACTCAGACTGTTACTCAACCTCATCATTAGCGTCAAGAAGTTCGTCGTCGTCAATAACCCGGTGTGATTTTAGTGAAAGGAATAAGAAAAAGTGTGGTGGGTGCAGTAGCCGCAGAGCACTGTGGATAACCTGTGCCTTAGTTTCTGTAATATTAATTATAGCCATAGCCCTAACTCTAACTCTAACCCTGATGTCAGTATCATCTTCCCCTGATGGTGCAAATACCTTGAACATTAATAACATTTTTAACAACAACAACAACAATGATGAGTCCACAGTGTCAGACACTTCCTTGGAGTTCACTGACGACAGCAGCAGCAGCAGTAACCCTTACCCCAACCAGTATGATAGTGTCAATTATGTAGAGACAGTGTACACAGATGAGCAGAGGAGTCGGAGCAAAAAGAAACCGGCGACAGGCACAAGTGACGATGCTCCGGGAAGGTCGCTGGATGAGTTAACAAATGGCCATATGATTAGCACAGACAATAGTAAAAGAACAAATAATAAAAGTCAACAAGAACAAAAGTTAGAAAAAGCGGACCTGAAAAAATTGTCACGCCAAAGTTGGGAGTTCCTTAATAGGAAACCTTCCGTGCAGAAACCAAATAGTAATTTTATTAATAAGAATAAGCATAATAATAATAATAGGAATAGTGATAGCGGGAGACTTGGGGTATTGAGCAACAATGCGGAGGACGATGGTGGGAACCACAATGGTGGGGTGGTCCTACCAGCCTTGATGGTTTATACATCCGATGGGGAAGCAAGTAATGGACAAGTGAGTAATTTATTTAGTCTCAAGACGAACAATATGTCGAAGAAGAGTTGCTGTCGAACACAAAAGTACATGCAAACTGTGAAACTTGATGGTTGTGAGCCACTCAAAGTTGTCAATCGAATGTGTAGTGGACAATGTGTTTCTGTGTGGATCCCTGGAGTTTTCTCGTCTTTTCCGGTGTGTCAACCCTCCAGATCCCATTGGAAAGTGGTAACTCTCAAGTGTGGTCCTCATAGGAATATGAAGAAGAGAGTGAGGATTGAGAAAGTCCGACGGTGTTCCTGCATGGAAGTGACTAATGATAGTAACCCCAATTAATTACATTGTGATAAATCCGTAGCGACATTCTTTTTATTTTGCTACACTTTATAGAATCATTTTGTTGTTATTCCCATCCGGATAGGGTATTATATTGTACACATTACTATGTAATTTAACACCAATATAGATTATATAAAATAATATTTATGTATAAATGTATATGTTACTGTCCCAAACTTTTTACTACTACTGGAAGCAAATTTCTATTATTGTAACTTTCTCTATGTATATTGATACATACGAATGATGATATTAACCCAGCATACTGTTATAGTCCTAAAATAATTTATAGTTTTTCAATACATATGCATACACACAGTCTGACCACTAGAAAATGTATTTTGTTAGTTATTATTTTTCAACAAAATGTACGTATAAGGGTATATATTTAAATTATATGAAGTTACAATTTTCGTCGCTCATCCTTTTGCCTGTCGCAAGTGAAGTATAACCAAGAAGAAAGCGTGATACTTGATTAAATAAAGAAAAATACAAGTTAATAAACTACAACAACCTGAAAAGTCTCAACTACAAAAACAAGCGGAAGATTAAGCGATCTCTATTACTATAGCCGACCTCTTATTGCATTAATACTTTCTCAAAATCGGCCGCTTTCATTACCTTTCATGCTATGCCTTTCATCAACAATAAAATTGATCAATTCATGAAGCAGATTTTATCAATTGCAAAAACGAAATAAAAGCGGCAACAACAATCACTAATCACTATTTTCGTCCAAAGAATCTGTTAGTACAAAATGTTGAGTGCGTAAAACTTTTATTATTTTATTTGTTCTTTTACTGTCAGTTACAGATTAGCACAATTTAAACTTATTAAATATAATTGAATAACTAATTCAAACCTGCATAACTTCCATCAACCAAATTTGTATATTATATTAGCTTTAACAGCATATGTACATCTTATTATATTATTTTTTTTGCATATAATTGGAAAAATATAGAAATGAATGCAATTTAGCTATACAATTAAGAAGAATACCTAATAAGTCGATTTGTCGATAGTTACGTAACTAAACGTTTAAAACAAATATTTAAGGCAAAAACTCCGAGGATTCGTAATGTATAGTTAGTTTTCAAGGAATATATAGTTATCGATAATCGAAATAAACGATGTCGTTCATATTTTAAACTTTGAGGACCCGCATAGTTCTTTTTGCAACTAAAAGAGTAGCGAGAGTGAAACTAGGATGATAGCCGACGGTAGTCTGTTGCAGTTGCAGTCTAGTAATGAACCACAGAACCTAAAAACTCTAAAACAATATACGATAATTAGGTACGAGTTTTCCTACAACACAGTGAGTAATTACGTTATACATACATGAAGGCTTCTTGGGTTTACTACAAGGCATAGTGATTTTGTGATTCTTACACAACCTTATATTTATAATGAAAATGGCATCATACGTGACATCGTAAAAAATTGCGCAAAATATTGCCTACACCTGGATGAAAACTGAGTGTTATATTACAAAATAGATTGTCATTTACATAAAAATGAACCTGCAATAACATTTTACGTCATGCATGATCAATAATGTTTTCCATACGATGACTACATTACCACATACTAGAAAGTATTGTATTGTCAGCTGCTGACAAGTGACGAACCCTGCTACAATAATTGATAGTACGTTATTTTGTACATACGCAACATCGTCTGTACGCAATAATCTTTGGAATTGAAATCAAAAATTTAAAACGCTATAATTTTTAAATTGTTATTAAACCAATATTAAAGCAAAATAATCACAGAGTTAAACAAACTCTAAATACATTACACTAAATAGTAATTCCACTTAAAATAAATCTATGTATCATTATGATTTTCACTTCACGAGCTTAAGCAATTGCAACCATTTCCCCTTAATATTTACATACCCAGTCTGTAACCACCGAATACAAGTTCTGTTTAGTACGGATCATATCAAGTATTCACATATTTATTTCTATTCATTTTCATGCTGCACGTCACAGACGTTATGAGCAATACCTACATTTTTTCCACTTGTTGGTCATTCTAAAATGCATTATGTTAAGCAATTGCATATATATACAAAATTATGTTACACATGTCTGAACTTAGAAGTATATGAATATTATTTTAAACAGTTATTACAAATGTCATCATGTAACCACGAAACTTTTCAGACGGCGGTAGCAGGTTTCAATCCCGTTGTAGCATTCTTCGCTCACCTAAATTATTTTTTTCATAATTATAATTCTGTTGTTTCATAATACTGAAGTTTTACAGTACTTTAATTTGCCATTTTTACTACTTACTCGACCAAAATTCAGAAAACCGTGTGGGAGTGAATTAAGGACGTCTAAAGTTGTGTGAACTCCGACAGCTTTTAACCTCTTTGCGAATTCGACGCAGTCATCCATACATGGGTCGAAAACGGTAGTCTGTAACATCCGAACAATTATTATTTAAAAAAATGTAAACTAAGGAGACTGAACATCAAAAGACAGGAAACAAAACCTACTCTGGTTTGAGCTTTGTTTCCCAAAAGTAAATCAATGACATGTTCGATTTGACACTGGCGATTTGAGAATTTAATATTTCTGATGTTACTGTTAAATAAGTTGTATCAGACGTTTCAATCATATTTTGTCAATATACTAATGTCCAAGATTTTTGGCTTACAACAACTGATGTGGGAGGAAATTTCCGAAGAAGTGCATCCGGTGCTATGAGAGGAGATAAATGCCAATCATCCTCAGGATGATTAACACCTTCAAACTCTTCAAGTCCAGACAGAATTGTAAATTTCCGACTGCAGTTTTCAGCGTTATTAAGTTCCGGTTCCCAAGGACCATCCACAAAGCATCCGGGTATGTCAGCTACCGAGGAGTCAAACGTTTTACCCAAGTAAGCTGGAATAAAACAAAACCTCGAGTGATTGGACAATTTCACCACAACATTACTTCACGTGCTCTATAAAATTTTATTATAAAATCCAGAGCCAACAGTGCTGAATTCAAGAAAACAAAACACATGTTTCTATCCGTCCTAAAAATGCATAGTTGTTCATCAGAAGTAAGATTTAGTACCAGTTAAACAAGATGCAAGGGCTGGGTAGGGAAGAAGTGGATCAGCCAAACTTAACAATCGAGCAGGAGAAATTGCCGTTTCCAGCAACTGAGGTGTGTATGCTATCAGTAAACCATCCGGGATACGAATACCCAACTCAATGCAAAGAAGAGTGACCCCAGTTAGCATAAGCCCGCCAGCTGAGTCACCTGTTGAATGTGTTTGGATTCAATTAAAGAAGTTCAGACCAAAACTGATTTAGAAAATCGTAAACAAGAGAAACTATTTGTTTTCACTAACCCGCCAGGATAACTGTTTCAGCAGTACTTCCAAGGATATGCGCATTATCTAAAGCCCATAGGTAACCGTATAAAACTTCATGCAAGGCTCTGGGGTAGGGAGCTTCGGGAGCCAAAGAGTAGTCAATAGAAACAATAGGAGCGCCAGCGCCTTTTGCCCACGATTTTAAGTAGATAAGGTGAGAATTTGAACTTTGAGCTACGAATCCGCCCCCATGGCAATGGACAATCAATGTCTTGGATAACTCTTCCGCTGGAGCATCACCACTGCACACCGCACCCGACCGTCTCTTATGCGAGACTAATCGAAGCATAACTGGCTTGATTCCAACGTAGCATGATGGTGGTAGTATTGTGATTTTAGAATTATTTGTTGTGTTGACTGTCAAGCGTGTTGGTGGAACTGACATTTCCAAGTTCGATTCAACAGGTTCTCCGACACAATTAGATAAGATTCGCACAACACCTGTAACCGCAATAGGCACGAATATTAGCAACCACTGAAAACACTTGAAATTATAATACTACAAACTTTAAATGTTTAAAGATCGTAGTATATTTCAGTCTTTCCTAACAACTTCGTTACCTGTCTCCATCAAGTGCCAAAACGATTTGAAAAAGTCCAGAGGATCTTCTTGCACAATTTTCGCGATTCGTTCAGCCCGAACGCTTGGATTTCTCCAGTA
This sequence comes from Spatulosminthurus flaviceps, assembly GCA_034693705.1. Taxonomy (NCBI): domain Eukaryota; kingdom Metazoa; phylum Arthropoda; class Collembola; order Symphypleona; family Sminthuridae; genus Spatulosminthurus; species Spatulosminthurus flaviceps. The sequence continues at coordinate 1,719 of JAQFXU010005019.1, read as the reverse complement.
ACGCAGAACTATGTACAGCAAAAACATTCTCTGAAATAAAAGTGACCTTTATTGTTATCAAAATGGATACTCAATTGGCGCGGATGCAAACCTACACGACTTCGATGAGACTATTGAGTACGTTATTAGATTCTCCGTCTTGTACACTTCAGAGTGGGCGCCCATCAGGTTGGAAACAAATCGTAGAGGATTTCTGAGAGACTTGCAGAACTACCACAGGCGGAAAATAAGGGAACGTAAATAAAATTAACTGTGGTTAAATGCACGAAATTATAATTAATTCCATGATTAGCTATTATTCCATTTAGAATACCTGAAAACCGAGCAAACGACCATGGAATCCAATAAGATTTACACGTTCCTTGGACATATTTCTTAACCTGGTGAGTGCCGCTTGATTTGACGTAAAAAGAGAATCGCTGCTAGTAGTTTCAACAAATTCCACCAGACAATTCATGATGATTAGCAGAACCCGGAATATACGGGACCAGTCCATCAATTTTCTAAGGCAAGAAGAAAAAAACGGTATCATGATCTGCCCTGAATTAAGTACGTTCCGTCGCATCAACTAATACAGTACTTATTTTCGTCGGCAATTAAATTTTCTTACTCCGCAAGTTCGGGGTGACTCTGGGGGCTGTAAATCCGGCTATTAACATTGATTTCATTAACCAAGTATAAACATTTCGTGACAGCCGTACGGGAAATGTACACAAAAGTACGGTATCCATTGGCCTGAACCTTTTCATCGAAGTCAAACCGAGCCAAATACGGAGTCAGCTTGTCCACTTCATAGCGTAGTCCGTGAGCTGATACCGCACACTCTTCCAACAGCCTCACCGTTTCCGGCTCATTTCTGAAATTAAAAAACAGTTCAGTTAATTTATACTCTATAAATTATAGCTTATATCAACCGTTTACCACAATATATCTCAAAGATGTGCATTTTTAGAATAAATAAGACCGTTAATAATTATTGCTTGCCACAGATGAACTCAACCGCCTTCAACAAAGGCAATCATAAATCGCGGACACACCTGCAAACATACACACTTAAAAACAGCTGATTTTGTCATTTCTAATCAGTACCATTTTGGTGGAAACTGGAAACAAAGAAACCATGGCTGAAGTGGAATCATGTAGAATCATATCACTGGACTACTTGCACCTACGCTACAAACCCACTCAAAAATTGTAATACCTAGCAGTATATTATATTTCATCTTGTAAATGCTGCTTGTCCAGATTTCTTTATTCAACTTAAATGGCTTTGTTTTATAATTTCTTCAATTTCATATCAAGTAATATGTCATGTGTAGAAAAATTGTGTAATTATAAATATTTCCAGATAAACAGGAAATAGTAAAATGCCTATTTATGAACAATTCAATGAATAAATATACGTTATTGATAAAACTTCTGAATTGGCATGAATTTGCAACGTACAGAAGTTAGGCTGCCTATCGCGAGACTCGTGTCAGTTATCATATTTATCAGGGCTTACCCCTTATTCATACCGTTCTGAACACACATACGGCCTTCAAAATCAAGTATTTCATTGCATCCTATCACTAACTAAGAGGCGAAGTTCGACAAACAAATTTGTAAATAATACAATTGAGATAGGCTTGTACGCAATAAAGCGTGTCCGGCTAACTGCCCCCTCTCCAACTGCCCCGATGGACAACTGCCACGGGGCCAACTGCCACATGGCTAATT
>JAQFXU010005018.1:0-12373 GCA_034693705.1 Spatulosminthurus flaviceps | reverse complement strand
GAAGTTCTTAATGCTAAAGAATAGAGAAGTCAACGGTCAATTTTTTAACGACCACTTCTATACTTAGCCTAAACAATTGACCTCGCCGTGAGAGAGAGTAACTTATGGAATGTGGGAGTAGAGTTGAACAATTCTATGTTGGGACTACCATATGTAGTACATACTTATATATTGGCTCATACACTCTACACAAATAATAATATAATATAATATTACATATAAATCCTTCCTATGCTCCAAATATAACAAATACACATATTCATTTCCGACAGTTATTTAATGGCTTTCCTCTTATTGAAACAAATACGCACATTGGGCAAATGGCAATTGATGGACACCTTGCCCAAATTAAATTCTTTTACCTCAAATAGTTTTGATTTACATTTTCAGTTTCACTTCAGTACGTGAAACCATTTGACAGGAATTAAAAGATGTTACTCAAAATGTCTTCTATTTCATGCTATGATTCTAGAGCACGAAAATTTGTGCATTTCGTAAATTAAATATCGTCGAAGGCTTGATCGGAGTTGAGAGAAGTGAATATGAGATGTGAAAGAGGATGAATAAGTTATTTCGCTGGGGGAAAATCCTATTTCCCATTGACAGCGTTTAAATAAACCGTTTTTATTATTCTTATGTGTTCTAACAAAATGTTATTACTAGTTCAATTATTTAATTCATGCTTATCGTAAAACCTTCTGCAACTTACTTTTCCACGTCGAATGGCAAAATAGGTCAATTCATCAAAAAAGGTCGTGGGCAATAAAGGCCACGGGCAAATAAGACCTTTTGTTTTCCAAATCTAGCCATTAAATTCTTCTCTCTAGGTACATCTTCCTTGAAGTACTTTTTTCCACCAAAAACACAAGGCCTGAAAGGGTTAAGCCCGTTAAAAGCACATAAAATATGAGACCGATGGATCCAGCTAAATCCAATGCCTTTGAATGCACTTGCTCGCCCAATGATCGTACCCGGTGCCTAGGAAATCGGATTTTCTCCCATTTACTCCACAACGAGTAGATCCCACTTGAGAGAAGGCTCATCGCAGCCTTCCCAGCGTAGTTATACCTGTCGCTGCTTGTTTCCTCAACCCTCAACACCCGGTAGACATTGAAAAAGTGGTCGTTTGGGGTTCTCCAATTATGGGCGAATTTCAATTTCTTATCGCCCATGACTTTACTCACATTGGCCCAATAATACTCAAAATCCTCCTCAAAGACCACCAATGCCGTTTTTTCACGAGCCAGGATTTTCTCCGTCGAAGAAGCTAAAGTGCTTCGTGGTAGGCACTTCATTTGACTCGGAGCTGCCCCACCGGACGACTTTTTAGTGATTCGTAATGAATGCTTCTCCAAGACAAATCCATAAAGGAATGTATGATCATCCTCAAAACAATAGTCAATACAAGTCGGATCGTCGGATCTAAAGCAGTCAATGTATGTCCCTCTAGGAAAATAAAAAGTAAAATTTTCCATTTCATTCAACCTGCGCCATTTTGTGATAAACTCGTTCTGCATTGTGAATGACGTCTCCAAAAAACTTTTGTATCCCACGCTTAAAAACATAAGAGCGATCATCCAGCAAATGGCAACTGTGTTCCTTATTTCTCCCAATTGGTTTTCATTCATTCTGGACTCCGACTTGGAAGGACCCACAACGATACCTGGTTGATCCAACAAACTCCCATAGAGAGAAAACCCCACCGAAAAACAACTACGCCAGAGAAGTTTGGATATTTTCTGATGTGCGAGTATCATGAAAATCAATACAATTAATGAACAAAACAGAAATAACGTAATCCAGAGATGCTGGTCAAAAGGATCCACGTAAATGGAGAAACTAATTCCGTCAGAAGTAACATGATCGGATGTTATGAATTTCAATGGAGGCTGTGGCTCGAGGAAAAATATTTGAAACTTTGCCAATCTTTCAACGGACAGTGATGCGGTACTTTCTGTCAATTGACCTTGTCCTCCTATTGATTTAAAGTGCATGAACACTGCAAAGCTCAAGCTTTTTGTGTTGGTGCGAGAAAATGGATTTCCTCCTTCGCTGGTGCTAGAGCTGTTTTTTCTGCAACCTTCTGGAAATCTGCCGAAGCTTGTCTCGTCATTAAATGTCCCAGTCATGGATTCTAGACAGGTGGGCGTGGAGCAGAGAAAATACTTCTCCATTTTTCTTATACGGCAAGTAAAATATCCAGACCAAAAATGAAAGTCCGGCAGCGTCACTTTCAAGACGAATGTTTGTGGGATATGCGGTTGAATATTGTGCGCAATTTCATAAATCCATACATTTCCTTGGATTTTCGAGTTCATTAAAATCACAAATTTCGGTACAAACAAATGAGACCTTATGTCGGCCAGGATAAAACTAACCGCTTTCCCTATTCTTTTCACATCATTTGTTTGAAGCTCATGAACAGATCCTGGAATGTATCCAATTTGAGCACTGCAGCTCAAATGTTCATTTTTAAAAGCCATAGAACGTTGTCGTTTGTTAGGGCATTTCTCCCGGTGTCCTTCACTGCAAACCCAAAGTTGGTACGGAACTTCCAACTGGACATTCACTGCAGGGAATTCCGTTGTGAGGGCGACAAAGTTTAGCATACATTGTTTCAAGCTCTGGGCCAAAAGCTGGATATTTGCCAGCCCAAAAATTGGGCATAATATAAAAAGGAGACTCGAAACCCACATCATTTTTCCGTTTTGTCTCCCAATTCTGAGATATGCAAATAAGGAAATTATTTTTAGCTTGGAGCTTGGATAATACCTCCGCGGAAATGAAAAGCACCGAGTTGGTCTTGATGAGTTTTTGTACTAATTTGGGAAAATCTTATGCCGTTTGAAACTTTGTTCTCCTAAATTCTCGTCCAATTTTAGACTACAAAGCTCAAGAAACGTTTAAAATGAAGGTGTGGATGAGACATATGAATAAAAATTTATGTATGTTAGCAATAGCTAACGATACATTTAAAACTACAACAGAATCAACATATTTTTTAATTTAAATAAGGATAAATGCCAAATGCAAATATGATAGCACTTGGTCATGAGCAAAATAATGTTCTAAAAACGCTGGTAAATATTTAATACATTTGTTAAGTACACAGCTTCTGCCAAAAATTACTGAAAACCAGTTCAACAAAAGGGAGTCTATGGAAATACACTTAGGATATTAAAAATACGCGATACAATTTGACCGAACAATATTTGCATTGCTAAGAGGAACACTTATAATTTTTACTTCTTTTTAAAAACAAATTTTTCTGCGATTACACCATTGTAAACAATATTAATGGCAATTTTAATGTGGTTACTCTCATTGAAATAGATATTTGGGTGAAAACATGCAATGGAAAGTATCTAGAAAAGCTAATAAACAAGCGATATAAGACGTCTGCATTTTTCGAGTTTTTATTGCAATGTATTTATCGGGCTTATGTTTCAAATTACTGCATTAATACATAAATCATATTGAGTATTACTATAAATTCAGTATAATTATGTGTATGGCACCCGTGAGTCATTCAAAAATGATACCTTACTTTGTAACCTACGACTTTGAAACTCAAGAGAAAAGCGTCATTCGAGCTTGAATCGACTTTACATTGAAAAACGCAAGCTAATTTGTTTTTGTACATATTATTGGTTTTGGTGAATAAGCAAAACATTTGAGTTTAAGCTACCGTTTACGACGAAATTACGTCGTTTTGTAAGTTCTTTTTCGTGCCGACTCTACGCCCGGTATCTATTCGGTTTCCGGAATTAGTTAGTAAATGGATAACATCACCGTTAATGGCAGAGTAGGTGTTCGGCCTTTCAATTGTAATTTCAGAACTTATAGAAAACATTGAAACTTCAGAAATACACATATGCAAGGGTTACTCACCGTGCTGCGTTTTTGCTAGGCAGAGAAAGTGGCATGGAGGGGAAGCTTTCTTAGGCGAGGTAAACAAAATGAGTTGGATAATCGCTTCAATCTAGTTTATTTGGATGAATCATAAGTTGCATTCCTTTTGTTATTAAATTAAGAAAATTAACCAATGACAATGTTATTGTTTGTTTTATTGGGTACGTTATGTACGTTTGTTTATTTCACCAGGCTTGATATCAATGCTGTGACTCAGAAAGGTTAGGTACTTGTTATTCAAGTAATCTTGAAAGGCGTGATTTCGCACCAGCATTTCATCAAATTGGAAAAATTATAACCCTACCATTGATAAATAAAAAACAATAATAATTTTAAAAAACGCTCTAGTACCAATACCAATGAATTTTAAATCTTAGTGCACACTTAATACTTCTTGTAGCAGGTTAGTGTATATTTTATTATATTATGTATTTTAAGGTCAATTATAATTTTTTTATGCTCACCAGGCAATTAAAAAGGCTTCATTAGTACGTCAGTCTTTATCAAGATTATAACGTAAACACATATACCATCCGATGACTGCCCTTCGTAATCTTAACGCCTAAGCTTCCAGAAACTTGTTTTTAATTTAGTTGACTTAGACCAAAAAGGTTTAGTAAGTTAATAGTCGTAAGCTTAATGTTAAAAAAAATTCACCGAAGCTAATTTGTATTCTTGTATTAATTTCGATGTATTGAAAATACATTCGTTGTCCGTTTAGAATGTAGATGGATGACGCCCCATCGCATTCTGTCCACAACAATTAAAAGCGGTGCGAATAACCACGAAATGATAGAATGGATTTCACCGCAAAACGATAAAGGTTATACTGTACCCGATGGATAGAAACGATTAAGAAATCCCAACATATGTAAAAGAAATTATTGAAGATTTAAAAACCCATGTTCCTCATCATCGATTGGATGTTTATGCCTGAGAAAGAGGTCATGAGATACTTCGCCTGTCTCCTAAAGTAAACAAGAATCAACTTTAGAATAAGCTTTAACTTGTGATTTTACATTTTCTACTCAAGGAAATTTCATTTTATATGTATAAATGCAGCCTAAATCATATGGGATTTTCCAACTGAATATTTACTTCGGTGGGGACAAAGTCGACATTGAAAGGGTTTTTCTCCAGCATGAGAACGTATATGATGTTATAGAGCGAATTTACCTTTAAAAGTCTTGTGAAACATATTACAGTTGCGGAAGCTAGTCAAAGTCTTTGAATTCTTCTGATGCATTTTCTTGCACGGGAATTGGAACTGGATGGGTTAACACAGCAGAAAACAAGGGCGGTTACGACATCTGCTCCCGATGAGTATTTTTTGTGTTCAATAAACTTCTTTTTGTCAGAATATAAATCCCGACAGTATAAACAGGTGTAAAATTGCACGAATTTCTTCATTCTCAATGTACAAAGAAGACTGAACTTGTAAATAAACGGCAACGGTGTTTTGATGTCTCACTTTGAGGTGTAAAAAAATAAAAATAAAATTTCAATTTCAACTACTAAATCCAATTCAGGGTACAACCTCAAAAAACAAAGTCTTTCAAAAGATTTGAAAAGATTTGTTCTTACTTCAATGATTCAGTTGCAACTAAACACGTTTGACTTAAAACAACATTGAAACTGCTCCAAAACCTTCCCGTGAGTAATATAGATTAGGAGAGATAGGAGTTTTATTTAACTTCAACTATGAGTCATCACCCGGCAAGCGTGCAAACTTAGTGCGGCCACTTATAGTTTAAAGCTAAGATTTAACAAGTTCTGCCTGTTGACATCCGTAGTCCATAATGCTTATGCTATAGTTTGGAAATTTGAAGCAATACTTTCCGAAAATCATTTGTGTAATAATAAACACCATGATTGTAAGTAACGTTTCTATGAATTCATGAATGTAAATAGTGTTAATTATTATGGCAAACAGTACATTTAGTCAATGATTGCTATAATGGATAAGGACGTAGTATAATAGACGAGCACAAATTACAGTTGTCAACACTACTGTCAGTAATTAAAGCTATATCCATCGCTGCATGTGATGGAAACGTTCCACTTTAGAATCTTCACACGGTTAACAGCGAAATTGTTTATTAAAACGCAATGTGCTTGCTGTAATTCTATAATCGGTGCTCTTTATTTCACAATAGTTTAGTGCAGCTACCATAACAATAGTAATAATAATAGTGCAGCTACCAGCAAGCTGTAATTGGGGTTGGAATAAAATCTCTTCTACATTCAGTTCTCATTTCAAATAGCCCATTCAAGCTTTTTCCTTGCGTCAGATAGCATCTGTGCAGATTTATTTTTGGTGGAAGCCATCCTCATTCGGCGGTCACTCTCTTTCCACATCATGAGTAACTTGAAATGTGATTTGCCTTGTACGCCTTTGTTATAGCAGCTTGCAACCTGGTTTTGATAAAGCAATATCCTGCAATTATAAAACATTATTGACCTCCATGCAGCCTACAAAAAAAACCTGACGGAGCTATCCATCCAAGCAGGGATAGCTCGTTGCATCGCAGTTGGTCCATTCCCATGCACTTTTGCTTCGTTTGGAAAGTCTGTAGTATTATGCTCACAAACTGTTGTTACATTGTATCCAAGGTTTAACAGTACAGGTGAAACAATTTCAGCTTTCCAACATGACTTGCATTTATTGCATTCCTTTTGGTTCAGGGTCATTTGTTCTAGGGTTAGCTCAGTTGTTCTAAAAATCGTTTTTATTATCGAACTTAGTCTGCGTCCATCTATGCAGCTTAGCCAGCAACTTAATGGTACACGAAGTTTAAAATAATTGAATTAATTTAGTCAGGAAACCAGTAAAAACAATTATTTTTTGAGGCGAAAATAAAAACTTTCATCCACCGTGGCTGATCCTTTTAGAGTCCCTCTGCAACTGTGAACTTGAGGATCCATAGTCACTCCATTATGCCCAAATTACTATTGTATAATCTAGCCATTTATAGGTAAGTGTTGTTTAAAATTAATAAATTTTAGCAGTTCAAATTTGCAAATATAGTTATCAAATAAGTAAATTTCAGCAACGTAAATTTGCAGATATAGTTATCATGTAACAATAACACAAAGTCTCACTACAGATAAATGTCTACTTTTATTAGCAATAAATTGCAGCGTGCAGACGATCGAGCTCATGAACTGTACGACACATAGGACGAGAGGGGAGTCGAGTAGAGTGGACTCGATAGCGGGTCAAGCGTTCCACGGCGTCAACCATGAATCCTAGAATACCTCAATAAGATCGTGGATAAAAGCATTGGCAAGAGATTTTGAAAGGATTTATCCATTTCAAACCTCAAGTGACTTATATTATTGATAACGTTTGTTAAATGCTATCTTTAATGGCAATAATAATTTCTCTCACTACATTATTGCTTTTTTATATGCTTTTCGATTCACTTGGTTTACAATTGGGAAGAACTATGTTGCTTATATAATTAAGTGCATCCTCCCTTACTCCATCCATGTTTTGTGTTGTGTAGCTTAGTGTTATTTTCTGAACTACAAGCTTCATGTTCTGGATAATGATGATATTGATTGTCGTCGTTCAGTCCAGTGGTGAAGTACCTGGTCTCGGCCAGGGAATGATACGCATTCGATCAACCCATAGATAAGGGTAGACCACCACACTGGCTACTGCGGAATGTGCAGAAGGAGAACTGAAAGGACGGTTGCACTCGGAAGGAGCTGCAGAAGTTCAGGACTGTTATGACTATCACCGGCAACCCATAGATGAGGTGAACTACGGCTGTTATCAAGACCCGATCAGCATACCTCGACTGACTACACAACCAGATGAGCGTTACATCCCCGTCGTTTCTCTCTCTTCCATACATTCCATAGTTTTTAATAAATGGTATATGATTGAATGTAATGCTAATTGGAAATAGTAAAGGAGGTATAAGAAACACTCTGTCACACCTGTAGCTATGTCGCCAGGAGGCCACACTCTTCAATCTTATCCAGTGTCTCAAATAATCGACCATCAGCGTATTTTAAGGCCATACCCTTACCAAAGAGCTCAGCTGATCCATATGTATTTTGTACAAACTATATAAAACTCACTTTCTTACAGGGAATGTAATAGAATCATCACGTCCCTCCGCACTTTTTGAACGCCTTTGTTTTCCAAGACTTCCAATTTAATTCTTTGGACAGCATACGCATTTCCACCCGTATTGATACGCATAGTTCAGTTACTGCGCATGCTAATCTCGTGTACATATTCCTTGAAGTACTCATTTCCATCAAAAACATAATAGCTGATAAGCTTAGACCCGTTAAAAGTACATTAAAGATGAGACCGATGGATCCAGCTAAATCCAACGCCTTTGAATGCACTTGCTCCCCCAATGATCGTACCCGGTGCCTAGGAAAACGGATTTTCTCCCATTTACTCCAAAGAGAGTAGATCCCACTTGAGAGAAGGCTCATCGCAGCTCTCCCAACGTAGTTATACCTATCAATACTTGTTTCTTTAACCAACAACACTCGGTAAGCATTGAAAAAGTGGTCGTTTCGGATTTTCCAGTTGTGCGCAAATTTCAAGTTCCTTTCCGCCATCACTTTACTCACATTTGCCCAATAATACTCAAAATCATCCTCAAGGACCACCAATGCCGTTTTCTCACGAACAAGGATTCTCTCAATCGCGGACGCTAAAGTACTTCTTTGTAAGCACTTCATTTGGCTTGGATTTGCTTGACTGAACGATGTGATGATTCGAAATGAATGCTGGGCCAAGATGAAACCATATTCGAATAAATGATCACCCTCAGTACACACGTAAATACAAGTCGGATCCTTGGATCTAAAGCAGTTACTATATGTCTCTGTAGGAAAATAAAAAGTGAAATTTTCCATTTCATTCAAACGGCGCCATGTTGTGATAAACTCGTTCTGCATTGTGAATGACGTCTTCAAAAAACTTTTATATGCCACACTTAGGAACATAAGAGTCATCGTCCAGAAAATGGCAATGGTGTTCCTCCTCCCTCCCAATTTGCTTCCCTTTATTCTAGACTCCGACTTGGAAGGACCAACGACGACACCTGGTTGATCCAGTAAACTCCCGTAGACAGAAAAAACCACTGAGAAGCAACTAGGGCAGGAAAATTTGGACATTTTGTGACAAACGATGATCATGAAAATCAATACAATAACAACTGAACAACACATAATTAACGCAATCCAGAGTTGATGGTCAAAAGGATCCACGTAAATTGAGAAAGTAATTCCGTCGGATGTAACATGATCTGATGTTATGAATTTCAATGGAGCCTGTGGCTCGAGGAAAAATATTTGCCATTTTTCATCACTTATAGTGGTCAGTAATGTGCTACTTACCATCAAATAGCCTTGTCTCCCTGTCGACTCAAAATACTTGAATATAGCGATGGACAAGCTTTTAGTGTTGGTGCGAGAAAATGGATTTCCTCTTTCAATTGTGCTAGAACTGTTGTTTTTTCGACCGTGTGGAAATCTGCCCAAGCTTGTTTCCTCATTAAATGTCATGGTCATAGATTGTAGACAAGTTGGTGTGGAGCAGAGGAAATACTTGAGCATTTTTTTAATACGGCAAATTAAATATCCGGAACGGAAATTAAATTCCGGCAGCGTCACTTCCAACACGAATGTTTGTGGGATTTGCAGTTGAATATTGTACGCAATTTCATAAATCCGCGCATTTCCTTGGATTTTCGTGTTCATTAAAATCACAAACGGTACAAACAAATGAGACCCTACGTCGGCCAAAAAAAAATCAACCGCTTCCCTTTTTCTTTTCGTACCATTTGTTTGATAATCATAAAGAGGTCCCGCAATGTATCCAATTTGAACACTACAGCTCAAATCTTGGTTTTTAAAAGCTATAGAACGTCGTCGTACGTTAGGACATTTCTCCCGCTGCTCGATGCAAACCCAAAGCTGGAAGGGAACTTCCAACTGGACATTCACTCCAGTGAATTCCGCTGTTGTGAGGGCGAGGAAATGTATCATGCAGTGTTTCAAGCTCTCAGTCAAAAGCTGGACATTAGCTTCTGCAAAAATCCGGCACATTAAAAAAAGGAAACTCAAAATGTACATCATTTTTAACTTTTTTCTCCCAAATCTGAAAATTAAAACAAAAAAATTTCAATTTCTTAGCCTCAAAATTATCCGTGAGGTAATTATCAGCACCGAAATGGACTTGGTGAGTAGGAACCCGTGGAAAAGTCCTGTAATAAAAATTTTCTTTTTTTAAGATCCTTTTGGTGAAGATCACATCACCCAGAGAAATTTTCTTCACCTAAATCCCACTCCAATTTTAGACTATGAATTTCAAGAAACCTTTGGATCAAATATGAATGCAAGTAAAATGCAAGCAACAGCTAAAGATACCACAGTATTTCAAATTGCAATGAAAATCCACAATTCTTTCGCTGAAATAAGTGTAAGAAATGTAAATATGAAAGCTTTTAGTCCTGGCAAAAACAATCTCCTAAGAATGCTTGTAAATAAAACACTTGGTGAACAAAACTTATGTTCTGCCAATGCACTGCTTCATGAATACTCGTGTCGAAAATTAACAAGAGATAGCCTATGCAAATATTCTTAAGATGTTAAAAATAACCGAAACAATTTAATCGGAGAGTATTTGCATTTTGCTCAGAGAAACCCTTGAAATTTTAACCCTTTCCGACCATTCAATCTAATGGATTCCGGCGTGGATGAGACAAGTGTCATAAAATTTTAGTGCATGTCTATGTAAGCAAGAGCAAGCATTCAATTTAAAACTGCCGCAAATACCAACACTATTATATTTCATTTCAGTAAGGGTAAATGCAAATATGACACATTGGTCTTGAGGAAAACGCTCGTAAATAATAATACATTTGTTAAGCGTACAAGTTCTGACATTATTTAATGAAAGCCCGTTCTCGCTATCACCAAGAGAGTCTATGAAAATGCACTTAAGATATTAATAATAAGCGGAATACTTTAACCGAAGAATGTTTGCATTGTTAAAAGGAATTTTTACTTCATTTCAAGGGTCTTCATCAGTAATGAAAAAACCGGGACTTGGGCACAGGAACATATAAGGAACCCGATAATTGCGGGTAATTTTAGCCGATCTTGATCATGACTATAGAAATGCGAGTTTCGGGCCAGTTAAGGTACTTGACCATGACTTGAACTTGAACATGAACACGTCTTTTCAAGTACAAGCAATAAATTCCATTAGAATACTGTGTAAAATCGACAAAAATTGATGACGTAATATCTGGACACAGCCCAAGTGAATACAAGGGAGCCGGACAGCTCATCCAAAAACGTTTTCATCCAATCATTCCAACCAAAAGCAAATTATAGCCAAAACCTTTTTCATCCAGAACTACTTTAACCAAAAAATATTTCATCCAAAACCAAGTTAGCCAAAAATGTTTTCATCCAAAATTATTTTAACCAAAAAAAATCCATCCACAACCAAGTAAACCAAAAACGTTTTCAACCCAAAACTTTTTCAATCAAAACTATTTTAACCAAAATATAAAACATCCAAACATCAATTATTCAGACACTTGAACGACATTTACACAACCACTGAGTATCTATTGAAACCCGCTATGTACTCACTCACTGACAAGACGCTCTTAGTTCTCGTTAAGTGTGAGTGTATTATACGGCCACATTATCCAGGCCGATTAATTATCCGCCGTATGCGCATTTCCATCACTGTTGATTTGTATATTTCCGCTATTCTCTTTCCGCACATCTTCCTTGAAGTACTTTTTTCCACCAAAAACACAAGACCTGAAAGGGTTAGACCCGTTAAAAGTACTTTGAATATGAGACCGATCGACCCAGCTAAATCCAGCGCCTTTGAATGCACTTGCTCCCCCAATGATCGTACTCGGTGCCTAGGAAAGCGGATTTTCTCCCATTTACTCCAAAGCGAGTAGATCCCACTTGAGAGAAGGCTCATTGCAGCTCTCCCAACGTAGTTATACTTTTCCCTGCTTGTTTGTTCAACCATTAACACTCGATAGGCATTGAAAAAGTGATCGTTTCGGGTTTTCCAGTTGTGAGCAAATTTCAAATTTCTTTCCCCCATAACTTTACTCACATTTGCCCAGTAATACTCAAAATCCTCCTCAAACACCACCAATGCCGTTTTTTCACGACTCAGGATGTTCTCTATCGAAGAAGCTAAAGCACTTTGTCGTAAACACTTCATTTGACTTGGATTTGCTTGACTGAACGATTTGATGATTCGAACTGAATACTGGGCCATGATGAAACCATATTGGAATAAATCATCACTCTCAGAGCAAACGTGATTACAGGTCGGATCGTTGGATCTGTGGCAGTCCATATACACCCCTACTCTAAGTTCAGCTGGGAAATAAAAAGTAAAGTTTTCCATTTCGTTCAAAGTCCGCCATTTTGTGATGAA
>JAQFXU010005017.1:0-12374 GCA_034693705.1 Spatulosminthurus flaviceps | reverse complement strand
TCCGGGATTCGAACCCGGGACTCAGACGACACTCGTAAACGAGTACTTAGCACACTTCGCTATCAGTCGCCAACTAGGTCGGTATTTAAAATAATTCTCGTCCTATTTAATTTATAAAAGTTACGGAATGAGCAACAATAATTATTTTCTAAACCCCATAAAATCCAGCAACTCTAACCCTGAGTAATAATTGAGCATATAGTTGGAAATTTTCCGTATAGTAGTTTAGGTCTAATGCCCAATTTAATGTATACGGAAGGATAAAATACTTTATTTGAAAAAGTGTTATTATCATGCGCAGTCATTAGATTCTCGTTAGTTCATCCTCAGCTACGGTATAAATGTGATGTATGTATAATCTTGAATAATTGATGTAAGGGTTCAACTTTATGGACATTTAATGCAGTGGGACACTATAACAATAACGAATGTATTCACACTCACCCATAACCGATATTATAATAAAGTGTGAATCTATCAGTGTTGGCAAATATCCAGGGTTTTTGGGCAATTGATATGTGCATCTCCATGTCAAAGATACATAGGGCCATATTCATGTCACACAATAATACTAGAACTAACACTAGCCCTCACGTGAGGGAGTGTTGAGACATGAGTGAGAGTTTGAGTCTTCCTGGTATTCAAGGCTTCGCTCACTAAAAGTACCACTCACCCTAAAACGTATGCTTTAAACGCATTATGCTCTTTAGGGGGCTCTTGAGTTTTAACTCAAAGTTTTATATGAGTGAGTGGAGAATCTAGTCACCAATTTGGTGGCTGGAATCATCACTCACTATTTTGAGGAACCTCATCGAAAGTTGAGTGAGAGGGTCCAAAATGAATCCGAAACAGCCACTAACCCTCAAAAAGTTGTGAGTTTAGTGCCGAATTTAGTGTTAGTGACGTAACATGAATACGGCCCATAGCATCATTTCAGGGTTATTTCGTGAATAATTACTTTTGCTTATGCTATACAGTTTTAAATGACTTCAAATAAACTTATTTAAATAATATGAATTGTATAAATTCGAAATAACTATTATTTTCAACGTTCCTTGTATTATTATGTTAAGAAAAAACCCAATTACCCAAAAGTCCAAAATATTTGATACCCAAAAACAACACAAAAACCAAGGGTTTTGGGGGGTTTGCCTCTGCCAACACTGGAGTCTATCAATAAGGAGAAAAAAAGAAGAGGGACCAAGTATCCACTGGAAAGGCAGGGATTCTCAGGGGCATCAACATTAAAACATCTTTCAAGGGCGAGGGTCGTGGCAAAATTTCTTAAAGATGTTCTGGTGAATGGGAAAACTTTCAAGCATTAAACTTTCATAGAAAATAACTGTTTATTGAGTAAAATCGAAAAAGTGGAAAATGTCTTCAAGATAAATGGGAAGTCTATCTAACATTACCAAATTATTTAAAACTTTGAAATTTAAAAATAATTATACAATTTTTAATACCGAAAAGCAAGATATTGGAGTTTCCTCTACCTTAGTTGGCTCATCTTCGCGAATTTCCCAGGTCCAGGTATCCTCCAGAATTTATTCACATTGTACAACAATTGAAGCCTATGTAATCCCGAAAGTTGAAGGGAAATTACCAGCAACGAACGTTGACCCGAAGAACCTAACTCATTATCTTTGTTTGAAGTTAGCTAACCCCTTCTATAATGAGCCAGAAGACATTGATTTGCTAATTGGCGCTGATATATTCTCCTCACTTCAACGTGACACGCCCGTCCTGAAAGGAACAAATGGAAGTCCAAGTGCCACTGACACCCAATTTGGATGAGATATTTCCAATGCCTATTGGAATCAATTATGCAGAAGTTCTGGTAGCTTGAAGGAGTTCCTGAAACCTCATCCCATGATAATGAAGAGGACCTGTGTGAAAAGCACTACCTATGTAGCTACACACGTTTACCAAATGGAAGGTGCATGGTTCGGCTGCCTATCAAGGAGACATCACCCAAGTTTGCACATCGCGTGACAAGGCCATCGAAGACTAATGCAAATGTAGAGAAGATTGAAGTCAAACCCTGACCTGCGTCACCAATATGTTAAAGTCCTTAAGGAATACGAGTAAGATAGAAAGAATTCCCCCCGATGATGCCCCATTATTGTGTTATCAAGGAAAGTAGTCCTACTACTAAGATGCGCGTTGTATTTGATGCTCACGCAAAAAGCTCTTCGGGTGTATCAGTTAATGATCAATGTATGGTGGGTTTTAAAACACAAGATGACTTAATATCTATTTTTTCCTATTATTGATCTTCTACTATCTATATTAATGGAGATTCAGTATGTGGTTATTAGCTATGACTGCAGATGTGAGAAAGATGTATCCTTAGATTTAGTACATCCCAAGGTTCGGCACCTGCAGAAGATCAGATTGAAGATTGGAGAATCGCATTTGCAAAAGCGTCTGCTCCATATCTAGCCACTCGGTCTCTCCATCACCTTGCCACGGATGAAGAGGCATTCTGACCTCTCATATCTGAAGTTGCCAAACGAGATACTTATGTTGATGACCTTATGACTGGCGCTCACAATTTTCACAATGGTATCACCCCACACAAGGAACTGGGTCTCTGTACGAAGGTCATCCAAATGTGCAATATTCTTTATTTCTAGGGCTAACAAAATGTAGTTAATAAAACCGCTAATGTCGAGAACAGCCCAAATGTTTTACCCCCACAAATTCATAAACCTACATCGTGAATTCATTTATGAATTCATGCTCCATTGATTAGTTCTCCATTCATGGCAGTTATGTTACGAAGCATTATGGTTTTTTGTAATTGTACACAGTCACCTTGAACTTCATTATTTCCAAAATAACCAAGTATAATACTATTACCTTTATTATTTAAGTTGAGATATTCCATAAGATGCACGACGTCAGGGGAAAACAAACAACTTTCCCAGCAGAATAATGAGCAAACATGAGTGGTTACTGGCATGGAGAACGCAGTCATTAGTCCTTGGATTAGCTGCTAGAGTAGTGAATACAAAACGTAGCACGGTAAGGGGGCGTCCAGATATTATGTCAGCACTGAGGGGGGGGGGTACAAAGGCTGTTGATTTTTGATGACAAGGGGAGGGGGGGTTTATAAACTGATGACGTTATCAATTATTTTACAAACAACTAAATTTATTCATTATAAAAAAATCCATTAGTGTAGGGTGGTTTCGCACATGTTCATACTCCGCGATTCGCTTCTAGCGACTTGGATTTTTAAAAACAGGACAAGTAGTGGAGCTTGGATAGCAAGTAGGGATGACCTTTTATTTAAAAAAATGTTTTAAATTCGCATAGCTCTCCTGTTTTGCAATAGTCAGTGTCGAGAGTGAATGATGAATGCGGCAGGAATGTCAGGATGAAGTCGCTTAGCGACAGCGACTAATTTGAACTAGCGAAACCAGTTTTCAGGAATGAAATAAAAAATTGGTCAATTCATAAAAAATAAGCGCCAATTTTTACGTGATTTGGACCATTAATGGCGAAGTTATGGACATGTCAACACCGGAATGAACAAGATTTCCAGAATTTGACTTTAGCGTCATCTCCGTAACCTCGCCGTTAATGATCCGAATCGCGCAAAAATTGGTTTTTGGGGTTATTGAGATTATAGAGATGTCCTCGGTGTCAAATTATTATTAAAAAAAAACCGAAAAACTCATTGGGATGTTCCAATGCTGAGATATAGCCGTGACCACTTGCAAATGGGAGAATTCCCCCAGCCGGGAATTCAAGCAGGAATACTTTCATTATTTTTCCCGGTGCCAACATGGTACTCCTAACAGGAAAAAATATTCTGACTAATTCCCGCATATTCGACCAAAATGGTGGTCGATCCTGGTTGCACAAGTTCTTAGATTTACTGTTCTTATGATTTTGTCGGTTGATTTTATTTAAATAAAACTTTAATACCGAATACCTGTTGTTAACTATAAATTTAAGTTTATGACGTCAGCTAGGGGGGGGGTCTATTAAATATGATGATTGTATGATTATGGAGTGAGTGGGGGTCATAAATTGCAAAAATGTGCTGACGTAATATCTGGACGCCCTCTAAGGAGAAATACAGCCGAAGCACACAATTGTATTGAGAGAATTAAAACAAACTAAGAACAGCAGTCCACCGTAGACTTAGTCAAATATTAAAAACCTTTTCACTCGCAGAACTTCATCCAGGAAAGTCTAAAAATTAGATGAACCATAGTGAGATAAACCATGTGTATATCTAGTATATACCATATCCCTGGTTGCGGTTACTATTGAGCATAAGACCAAGGGACGCTCCACACATACTTCAGCTCATCGTTGTAGCTAAATTGATTGGAGAATGAGTTGGTTTCTTTCGAATCGTTCCCGGTAAGTACCATTTCCTTAGGAAGAGATTGAACTGAAGCAAAAGAACTGGCCTCAAATATCGGGACTTCTGATTATTAAAGTTACAAGAAATATTATTAGTATTATTGCCAAGCACAGTCTACCCGTTGTGTCAGGTAGTTAAGTGTGGGTGAGGAGTAGTGGGACGGCTAGGATTACAAAGAGTGGGGTTTGCAAAGGGATTTTCTAGTTATGTTGGAATTTGCGTTGCATTTGTGGAAAAAATTGGAATGACTATACAAAGTATGTATTTTATACAAAAAGCGAGTAAAAAAATTTACAATTTACGCGAATTCAAGCCGCTTGATTTTTCTACATACGAATTATGCAGTGTTCAAAGTATACATAAGAGTTATACTTGAGTGTGCAAGTCAAGTGTGGTTTACTAACATAAAAATAGCTCAGTGAAAAATTTGTTGTGGTTGAAAAACGATGCATGTCAAATATCATTGGCAAAAGAATTACTAGTAGAAATTATAGATCAACACTTAGATCGCTCAAATCAAATTCAATTATTTCAAGATTGGAAAATTAACATTAAATTTTGGAAAATATATTTATGATAATCCTAAGTGTAGGTTTTTGCTGAACTAAATTTAAGAAATAATGTCTGTTACCGAGTAGATTGCGGATGCTATTTTATTTTAAAATGATTATTTTATTGCAATGTAAAATTTTACGATTTCCTTTCGAAAGTTTTGATTAGATTGTTATTTAACTTTGAAACTGAAATTGTTAGTTTTAAAATGGACACATTAACGAAGCAAGAAATGTTTGGCCCACTGAGGTTAAACAAAACAATTAAAGAAAATGATGCAAGAAAGCATTACTCCAGAAAAGACTATAAACGTAAATGCTCATCATTGTGGAGCTCCGATCTGCTTTGGACGTTGAAGTGTTCCCGGCTCAATGCATCGAATCTTGTTGGGCTGCCTGGTTGGATGTAAAACTAACACATCTTCATAAATAACTTGGATAAACGTCTGTCAAGCTTGGTTAGGGACATGCAGCTAATAGGCTTAAGGCATGGGAACAAGAGCCATTGGACAGGGTCTAGGAGCCCTCAATTTATGTTAGCAAGGAAAATACTACAAGCCCTTCAAGGTAAGAAGGAGAATAATCTGGGGAGTAATGGGCTGAATGATAATAATGATGATGATTTAATTCCATAAGAAATCGATAATTTGGGAAGGGGCTATGAGAGAAAAGGATTAGAGGGAAGTAGTGAGACGACGAGAGGAAAAAGAGAAGAAGTGAGAAAAGGATGTGGGATATAGGAAAGAATGGAAGTGTAAAGGAGAAGAAATGCTACAAGCCCTTGCTAAACGGGAACTGTGTAGAAGAAAATAGTTCTCCGCGGGTAAAACGGTCACCACTGTTGCTGCCCCGGGACGAGTCGGAACTGACAACTGGCCATTTCCAGCCGACCAAACTGCCTTGTAGCTAACAGCTTAATTGGCTAACTGCCCCGTTTAGCACGGGATACTAAACCGGGTAGGATGCCCATTACCCTTGTAAATTGCGTCATTACCCCAGTGACCCTTACCTTTTAGCCACGTGTCACTTAGTACCATTCCCCAGAGCAACACGCCATATGCTCCCTAGCATGTTTTTCCATACGGTGGGACTTGTAGGAAGGACAGGAAATCGGTCGTTTTCCGCTCGTATATATAGTTTTGAATCTCATGGGAAATTGGTTCAAGTACAAAATACGCGGAAGCATGCTTCGTTTATGTATGTGGTATGTGCTTTGGCTATCGAAGTCGACCCTCTGTCCGTTAATACCAAATACCTGCTCGACTTATAATATTTCTAATAGTTTTCGTTCCGTTGTAAATACTAACTTACTACAGTAATTTTAAAAAAAAATTAATTCTATTAAAAGAATTGTGTCCAATTCCTCGAGTTGTTCGAGTTTATTTTTGAAGAATGATGGTTAAAACTATGCATGGAGCAAGACGGAGTAAGTTTGAGTCTTTTTTATTTTTATGAACATTTTTATTTAAAGTGTAGTGTTAATTAAAATTATTCGTTTTTGGGTTGGGACAGTTATTGATCTATGTATTTATTTATAGTTGAATGTTTTCGATTGAAGGTGGCAAGGATCTAAGGAAGTATCTCATGCATTTGCCATTTCATCTTTAACTACAAGAAATAAATTGCCACCATATTGTTACATTAGAAAATACAAATTATTTTATATATTACAACTAATTAATACCAGTATTTTCTAATTAATTAATTTTGGGTTTTTTTTCTTGTAGGTTTCTGGAAGGAATTATGCAAGATCAATGATCAGCCCCTTATAATCGTTGATTTAAGTGCTGCTAACATTTCTTTAAAATCAGTGTTTAGAAATCATTTCAACAGTCTAAAATTGTCATTAATGCGTGCATCAAAATAAAATTGTTTTTCTTCTTAGTTTTTCGGATTCAATTGCATCAAATGATCAAAGAAATTCCCTTAATTAAATTAATGATATTTACTGCAATTATTCTATTCGGATAAGGATATAAAGTTACATATAGGTGATACTTTATGGGTGTCTATAGTTGAACTATCGGATTCCATGGGATAACTATCGGAAAAAGTTCCTATAAAAAATTCCTATAGGCCGCAAGTAAGGGATTGAATAGATAATTAACGAGAGGGTTCTGCCTGAGCAGATACGCACAATCAACTCTCCTCTCCTCCTATCTCACACACTGTCTTGAACTATGTATATTTATACGCAATGTGAACTCGTGGAAAAAACTGCATATGCTAAGTGTTAGACCTACAGTTTGCTATCATACAACGCTATCATAAGCGTTATTCTCTGCGTATATAGAAGGAAGTAGTACAACTACTATACGATTAAATGTCCGTGGGTGAGTTTCTTTATGCTTTACTATGGTAACGATCTTCACAATTACTGGCAGACTACTGATTAGATAGCGTACAATTAACTTAATTATGTATTTATGTAGAAATAATATACCAAAAATGCAACATACTCGCAAGGGGTCGTTCATTTATAACGTCATACAGTTTTGGGGGGGGGGGGGGTGGGACTGCTGAAATAATGATGAAAACATGACGAGGGAGGGGGTAGGGGGACTTTCCAAATTGACGTCGAAGGGTTTTCGAACCAAAATTCAATCAAATTTTTACCAACATTGAAGTACGGCTACCATGTAAATAAAAGGCGGCCTTAATGTCATTAATTGGCTAACCCATTTAAACAAAATGGCTGCCCTAATGTCATAAATAGGCTACCTTTTAAACAAAATGGCGGCCTTAATGTCATAAATAGGCTACCATTGAAACAAAATGGCGGCATTTATGTCATAAATAGGCTACCATTTAAACAAAATGGCGGCCTTAATGTAATAAATAGGCAACCATTTAAACAAAATGGCGGCCTTAATGTCATAATTAGGATACCATTCAAACTAAATGGAGGCCTTAATGTCATAAATAGGCTACCATTTAAACAAAATGGCGGCCTTAATGTCATAAATAGGCTACCATTTAAACAAAATGGCGTCCTTAATGTCATAAATAGGCTATAAGAAACTATGTATGACGTTAGGTACGTGGGCGGTGTGAACCGTGAATGACAACTGATGATTTAGACGGGGGTAGTGTCAAAAATTGGGAAAATTTATATGACGTAATAAATGAACAGCCCCTGGATATATTCAGTTTGAAATAATTGAACTTATGAAACGTTCATGTATAAGACTTGTCATTACAAAATAATTGAATAAACGAAGGGGTTACAACGATCATAAATATGTATTACAAAGATTTAACACACTATAAGTTACCATGACATTTTTGTCGGTGTATCTAACAAAACATGTTGACTCACTCCTTTCTTGAGCTGTTTAATGATGTAAATTAAAAAATAATTAATTTTGTTCATTATCAAAAATCAACATACATATTTTTGTCAGTTAACAATAAATAAATCGATCCTAATACTCCATTTATTAAAAGTATGCGCATAATGGATGCGCTATTTATGTAGAAAGCATTTAGTTTTTTAACATCAGTTTATCAGTTTCAAAAGTTTTTTTCTTCACTTATTTGAATCAGTACCAAATAATATAGAGAATTGTCCGTGTAACTTAAAATTACATGTTTTCATAATGTATCATATACAGCAACAAAAATGTAAAAAACTAAGTGTAAACATTTTGACAAAATTTTAACACAATATCAAGGATATTAAAATTACATTCACCAGCAGCTTTTGCAAACGAATGCCAATCACGAGTGCATTCGATAACAACTACGGCTCATAAAGGGGAAGTGGTCGTCTCGCTACACGTGTACTTTTTTCCCGCCCAGAAGTTCATGAAAAAGGTATGCGTTCAAAAATCCGAGTCTTGGAAAGTACTAAAAAACCAAACAAATTAATTAAGCTCTAAAATACTTTTGCTTTTCAATTATAATTTTTATTAAACCCATCTTATACACATCAAAAACTAAGTAAGTATAGATACATATGAACTGTAAAGGAAACTTTGTAACAAAACACAGGCAGAACTTACGTACAAAACAAGAAGAGGAAAATATGGATGATTAACCATGTTATGATTAGGCCCAGGATTAACATCCGAGTAACCCGCTTTCGGATATTTGAGAAGGAGTTATGAGTCCGCAATTGTATATCTTCAAGTTCAACTACAACCGTCCTCATTTTGGCAACGAGAGATGGGATAGCTTTGACTTGATTATTTATTAGATATCTTCTCAAATGTAACAGAAAAGCAAAAGTGATGGTGAAAGCGAATGCACTGTCCCTTTTTAGCATTCCATACTTAATTTTACTGGCTAAGTAAACTGCGCATTAATGACTTACACTCTGTGGAATTCATTGAACCTAGCTATGTCGGACAGTATTTTAGTTATTTTCGAAAACTATCCACACAAGAATTACCAAGTGTTTTGCCCTTCTACCGACGTAAAATGAGGCAACAGGGAAGCCTTTTTTAATTGTATGATTTTTTCGCATCTGAAGTGGTTATTGTAGTGTATATCTTGATTGTTACTCGCCAGTTATAAATGTATAAAAAAACACAAAACGTAGGATTATATTTCAGCGTTTCCTTTAGCTTTTAAAACGGCTTTCTCATTATTCGCGGATAATGTTCTCAGATATACTTCGAATTTGAAGAGCATTGCTGTTGCCAACAGATTGCCAAAAACATTGCATTCTTTAAGTATATATTCAGAAGTTTTGGGGAAAGTTCAAATGATGAAAAGAGACGCTTTAATAGAAAAAAGAGCTGAGAAATAAAAATCGAGGACATTACACAAGAGAGGAGAGAGGAAATATGCGGAGCATGAGAGTAGAGCACTAATGCTGTGGGACAGATTGAAGAAAGTATGCTAGCACGAAACCCTAGAATTTACCTACACACCACCTAGTTTGCTTATACATATATAGTGTTCATTGTTTGACGATTGTAAGGATAATAGTCGTATTATTCATCATTATTGTAAATTTGTCAGAATATAGGAATAAGACGCAGATGATTGGTTACATTCAATAATAAGATTTATAATAATAATAATATTCAGGTTTACTGTCAATATACGCATACACAATTATAACACCTATAACGCTAATGTGAATAAAAATTTACACAGCTAGGTACTAAGAGGAAATATATATAATTTAATATATGTATATATAATGGGGGGTTTATACTCCGATTTATACCCGCAGGTCTGACAGAGTTTCTTATACCTCCTTTATTATTTCTAATTTGCATTACATACAATCATATATCATTTCTTAGAGGAAATATAGCATTCCTTTTATGAAATAATTGAAGATAGCTGACATTTAATATTATATCTTACATCTAGTATCTCCCATTCACTTGGTTGCAGCATATTTAGTTGTCTTGTTATATTAGGAATGAGTGATTTGTAGTATCTACATTTTTTGCAGATAACTTCACGTAACCTAGTTTGTGACCGTGTATTACATATAATGTTTAGTATTTAAATTAATATTTAAAAGGTATCGAAAGTTTGGACTCATACACAATGTTTTTCCAAAGTTGACACTTAATTGAGTCAAGTTTTAAAGTTTTACGACATTTTACATAATTCGTACTCGTGACTTGTTTTCCTCAAATTATCGCTAAGCACCTCTTTTTGAATTTTTTCACATAATGATTTTGTTATACTGCATGCCCACGCCAGGCTTGCGTACTCCGTGTATAACTATTATATATGATTTATATACTATGCTTAATTCTGATTTTGAGAAATTGGATCTCTTTAGCTTTCGTAACATAAATACACGCTGGTTAGCTTTTTGTAATATATAATTCACATGATCGGCCCATTTTAAGACCCTATTAATAATAATGAATTGAGGGCAGGACCAGAAAATGGCTGGACCAATCTCGGCTATTTCCCATTTTCATTTTTCTATCTCCTTTACACTTTCATATTTTCCTGTATCCCACTTCTTTTTTTCCTCTCTTATGTATACTTTGAACACTACAAAATTCGTATTTAGAAAAATTAAACGGTTTGAATTTGCGTAAAATGTAAATTTTTCTACTCGCTTTTTGTATAAAATGCTATTTATGGTCATTCCAATTTAAATTCCCACAAATGCATCTCAAATTCAAGAATATTTAGAAAATACCTTTGAAAACCCCATTCCCCGTAATCCCAGCTGAAAATAATTATATTTATTGTAACTTCAATAATCAGAAGTCCCGTTATTTGAGGCCAGTTCTTTACCTTCAGTTTAATTTCCTAATGAAATGATTAAGGAAATTTAATTCAAATCTGAGTCCATTAATACTTTAGAAGTAAAAATTACTTCTAAATTAATAAAACTTCCTTTTACCATTTCCGTTCTACAAAATGATGCTCTGATAGAAAGTGGTGCAGCTGTTTCTGTCATTAGTCAAGAGTTCTTTAATAAGCTTCCCACGTCGGTCACGACCCTCGCTCTTCCCCTTGACACTCCAGTGTCATCAAGTTTAGCTGCAAAAAACTTATTACCTTGTACCAGTAGATCATTTAACCCGATTTGTTGAATTTGAAACAGTCCCTCAAAAAAATTGTTATGAAGCCATTAAAGCCCTATTAGAAATTTTAATTAATCGTCATAGTTTACCCAGTCTACTGATTTGAGACCCTGCCAATCTTTTTACTTCACATGCTTTTAGCAAATGTACCGACTTTTAAATTAATTTACATGTAATTCCCGCACAAGCTTATAATGTAAATGGTTTAAATAAACTCCATGTTGGTACAGTTAAAAGAGTAATTTCTAAATTCCTTTCCACTAAACATATTTTATGGGGAACTAATCTTCAATCTTCAGTCTTTGCTTAAAATACCTCCCTTAATTCAATTTATAAACGTACTCCATTAATTCCATGTGATAAATATTTCCAACTTGAGAACTTGTCTTGACCCGGGAGGAGTCCAAGAGCGTAGTTAGTTGGAAGTAGGGGATTTAAAAATGTTCTGTTTTCCCTAGTGTCTGCGAAAGCCGAGAGCTTCTCCCAGCTTCTTTCCTTGGACCAGAGCAACTCCAATCTCCAGGAAAGATTGAAGCCCTAATTGCTTGAACATTTGCTTTTATACTCCGTTTGGGTGTAAGATTTTTGGTCGCAGTTAAATGTCCAATTAATTTGCATAATTTGCTTCGGCTAATCATTTCTTCGTTTAGTTAATTTTTACAATTAAAATAATATTTTCAGCATATAAAATATTTCAACTTTTTAAATTAAAATTAACTTCACTTTTTGAAAAATAAAATTAAATCATTCATTTAAATAAAATATACGGCAAGAATCATTCTACTCGACAACAAATGCTATTTTTAAAAGAAAATTGTATAAATACAGTAAAAACTCTCTAAGAAGTCCTACGCTTAAGACGGTTTTACTTTACTACGGTCGAATTGGAAAGTCCCGGCAAAACTCCATGTACTTAACATTAAG
>JAQFXU010005016.1:0-12375 GCA_034693705.1 Spatulosminthurus flaviceps | reverse complement strand
GTGTGTCAACAAGACTAAAGGTGGAAGATAATATCTGGACTGGAGGCTGGAGGAATTGCGTAACTTAAAGATTTTGCCACTGCTTGCTTGGTCAAGTTCAGGCAATATATTTCGTTAAATGGCTACTTCAAGACAGTAATTACAGAGGAGGGATTCCTTGTACATATATAATTTTGTGTAGCTAATGTTGCAATTACTTGTTCCGCTCATGTAGCTTGGAATATTATCACTTAAACGCAGAGCCGTGGGAGCAAAGCTCCGGTCTGGAGAACAAGTATTGTGATTTGAATATAAAAATCCTTTCACAACTTCACGTAGTACAAAGCCGCTGTGTTGTCATGAGCTGCTGGAATTACATTGGTGGTTTTATTACCGCTTCGAGCATAATATGAAAATGCCTATCTGACTTGTTCTTGTTGCTTTGACGAAAGTTGAGTGAAGTCACCTCACGCCGTTTCATCCAATTTTATTGTCTAGGCGGGTTTTTGGCGCCAGAACCTTTTTACTTCGTCCCGCATTTAAACCTGAAAATATGTTTCTAAATTATTAATCACATTTGACTATAACGAAGTAAGATTTTCTCCTACACAATATTTTACTTCCACAACAGCTTGTAAGGAAAATCGGGGGGAAATAAATCTGTGGCATTTGGAAAATAATTTTCAGTAGAATATTGACATTCGACTCTAATATTTCTCTTCAACTTGCACATTAATAATTATTATAGAAAGATAAAATGCATGCAGTTCTACAGGAATAAAAATTCTCCGTGATTACTTCATAAAGAACATCCGGGATTCAAGGATAAATCTGGGAATAGCACAAAACATTAATTATCTTCAAAAATTATTAAGGAAAAAAGTAGGATTTCCCAGCCCATGAAACTTTAAACAAGCTATTTGTTATAAAGAGAGATTGTTACATGAATAGTAATAATAAACTTGAGGTTGAGGACATCAAGTTTATGATAGGCGAAAAATTAATTTGGTATGCTCATGTAATGTATAAAGTAAAAATAATTGAAAAAATAATTTCCGAAAATTATGCAATTTTTATTCTTGGTTTTCCTTGCCATCTACATAGAACAATGTAAATCATTCAACTTTCATTGCTATATGAACTTTTCCCAAAAGCATTGTAAGATGTGAGATTAATGGGGTTATGTATCCTCCCGCCGATTAATATTAAAACACAAGGGTGGAAGTTCCAAACAATTAAGGATTGCCATGTAGGTGTGCCAGCAGCCTATTTTTATTTATCTTGAAACTCTGTGGGTTTCTACAAATATTTAACAATATGCGTAAATACAAATATATGCTTTTCTGTGCAATATTTAAATACAAAAGGGGCTAACGTCGGCACGTGTCTTTAATGTGACCAGTTTTAGTCATTGAAAATATTTTATTGCTAATTTTTTCAAACTTCCAACCGTTTCACCCGATCATAAATCTGACAAGGGAGAATGTACATAGCCATAGAAGAGCGCAAAAATATACACATCCCACCTCTATGTATATATCCTTTGCTACAAGGTAGATAAATCAATTACTATAGGATTTTTAAAAAGGCAAGACCGATGGGGTAGTAGATAGAATTTCTATCATATAGACGGAAATCCAAATTATTAATAGATTAGGATCGTCGGTATTTTCTACGTAATATGATACACAAGTTTGTTTGTATCTTTAATAACAATAAAATTATTATTATTCCTTCATTAAAAATCACTGCTCCGCGATAATTTGATGCTGTCGCGTAGGGCGGCGTCAGCCCACCCCACCGGAAAAATCCATTTGAAGTTACATAGTTAACAGTACTGTATGGTTATGTACTGTTCTACTGAAACCACAACAGTAATAAACATTGATTAACAGAGAAGAGCAGCGCGGTCTTGACGCGCAACGGACTCCGCAGGTCCGCATCACCTCTTCATTTTTAAACAGCTACCACAGTTTAAGTAGATCCCGGCCTTCGGCCGGGCTGATCGTATTGTTGCGCGGCGCGCGGAATCAGTTTTCTACATACTGACACTGACTTTTCTGCCAAACCTCTTATAAATGTGCAATCACTATTTATCAAGAACTGGGGGAGCTGAAAAGAATCCGCATTACCAAAACGGGCAATGCCTAAATCTATTCTTCACAATTTATGTACATTTATGTACACACTTTTTGTAACCAATCCAATCATTTTGTCAAAAACGGCTATGCCTACATGTATTCTTCCCAATAATTGATGTGCATGGTAACTTTCTTACCAATCAAATCATTTCATCAAAACGGGCAATGCCTAAATGAATTCTTCACAATTAATGCACATGTTCGCCAGATTTCATCTCATCCTCATCAAGAGGAGATTCCCATCCCCATCACGGAAGGCTTAATTTCTAGTATATTATAATTTATAAAGTATTATTATAAATATTATTAATATTAATTATAACAATTTATTATTACACATGCACTGTAGCTGGTAAGACACATTTAAATTCTAACCGTAAATCAAGATTCCTTTAAAGCATAAATTACCTTTTGGTTGTGTCTTGTGTCCACGATCAATGCAATTATCGATGAGAATGGAAAGAAATGATTTAAGTAGATAATGGCGTCTGGCGTCCTTGCTATAAAGTTTTGCTAATAAGCATGCGGGAGAAACCACGTATACACTAAAAACTACAGCATGCATGAAGTCAACCGAGGAGTGAACCGAGTGCAATAAACTGCAAAAAGTGCATTGGAATGAGGCCTGAGTATGAGCCTTAATCTCTCACAGTCATAGCACATACCGTCGCTGGAGAGTCAAAGTGGAATAACGCACGAGTTGGCTAATTCAAAACTGAAATAACGACCACCAAATTTTCTGCAAAACTTAAATAACCACCACCGTATGGGCCAAAGCATTAGAGTAATGTACAGGGCAGAGGAGACAGGAGTGAGTGGAGAAGCGAGAAAACGGTATGCTGGTGGTTATTTCCCTTTGGCGCTACAGCGTGCAAGTATTTTATTTGGAGTGTTTGGCCCATACGGTGGTGGTTATTTCAGTTTTGCAGAAAAGGTGGTCGTTATTTCAGTTTTGAATTAGCCAACTCGTGCGTTATTCCACTTTGACTCTGCAGCGATGATATATATGCGCACAACCGGGCGTCTCGAATCTCGATTCTTGATGTACCATACATCCACACTGTGGTAAATTAAGTAACTGTAACTATATTTGAACTGCCATTTAATACTAGAATCAGATGCAGGATATATACCCCGTGCAATACAGGTGCATATAATTATAAAATTGCCACCTTACAACAATAACGCAAACTATTTGCACAGAAAATTAACATTTCATGTTTTAATCACTATTTATAGTCCGACATCCAACACCACAAGAAAACCCAAGTAATTACAAGGAAGGAAATGGGAAATCCAATGGCTATTACATATTTGCATTTATTTAATTTCTTCATTGCTTGTTCCTTCCTGAACAGGGTCAGGACTCACACGATTATGGCTGGCTGCCCCCCTCAATGTAGTGCTGGATTCAACGTGAAGGAATTCACCCTCATCTTGTAATTCCATCTTCTCCAGCTCATTTTTACATAACTTACCTATGACACCACAACATACACAGTCACTAGCGACATCCACGCACGTCATCACTCGATCCCTATTAGATCCATAAATATTCAGAAAAAAGAATTCCAACTTCGCTTTTCAAAAGAGATACGAGAGAAAAAAGAGCTCCTCTCGCCAATAGAAATAAATGACTCACAACAGCCAATCTAGGGGTAGAATGTAGGTAATGTAATCTACGGAAATACCGACGGTGTTTAAAACCAAAACCATTGTGATAAGCCCCCCTTGAGGAATTGCTGCTGTCCCTATACTCGCGGCCGTGGCAGTAAACCTGGAAGAATTAAACATTCATGACTTGGAAAATTACCATGTTTTAATGGGACAGATGTAATTTTCCTAATAAATTATCTCCTATTTATAAACTATTCATTCAAGGACTAACAAAACTAGTAGAACTCACGAGATAGCAAACACTTTACTTAGGGGTAATTCCATGCCAGTAAGTTGGGCCATAAAAATAACAGCAACAGCTTGATACATGGCAACCCCATCCATATTAACCGTAGATCCAATCGGAAGTAAAAACCGCGTAATCCGAGGGTCGATATTATTTCCCTCTTCCAAGCATTTTAACGTTACAGGATGGGTGGCGACGCTGCAAATAATCTCATGAATAAGTAAATTTGGACTCGGTTCAAATTCCGATGGCTGTGACCATTTGGCCGATGCGAAGTGATTTTAGCATTTTACTATATAGGAGTGTAGGAGAGTATAGCTTCTTCCAAAACAATCACCTTGAGGCAGTTACAAAGGCTAATGTGGTGGCAGGCATTATATTTGCATAAAATGTGAATGGTTGCTTCTTCGTTATGATGGTGTAGAGCGCAGGGAGTACAATGAACATGTGGATCATATGGCCACACAGGGAACAGGAAACGTACAGGCCCACAGTTTTGACAGCCGATGTAAAATCCGGTGTCTGAAGCACCTCTGCAGCAAGTAAGAACAACACACCTAGCGGAGAAATCCTACAATCCCGTACATGAGAGATTATTATTACATACTAAAAACCAAACTAATTTTGTAAGATCTTACAAAATTAGTATATATTTCCTAGGAAAAAAATTAAAGCCGTAAACTAACCAAATTACCCAAGTTAACAAAAGCGTCGTTGCATCTGCCAGGCTCTCGCACACACGAAGAAAAGGTTTGCCGCTGGGGCCTAATGAAGACAAGGCAATGCCCAATGTTATTGCGAACACCACCAGTCCCACTATATTTGTCCCATCGTCAAAGTGAGCTACCATAACGTACTTTTCCAACGGCAGCTTCGTATCTACAGAATTAAGAGGGGAAAATATTCTTGAAAAAATTCATCAAAACGTATTGACTGAACGATTGAACGAACTCGCGCATCGTTGGAATTTTCGAATGAAAGTAAGAACGTGAGTACATAAATTCGACAGAGCCCTAGGCCAGACCAGAGATCTAAAATGCGCTCTCTCATCGACCTGGTAAATCAAATCGTGCAAAAATGAAACTGGAAAAAACCATGCCTGCAAATTCTCCCTCTGGAAGTACCAGTATGGTCCGATACTGGAAGTCAAAAAAATTATCAAAATAGTTTCCAAAGGATTTTACATAATAATTATCGTTGATAATCATGATATTATTTGTTAAAACTCAGCCTTCATACCCGCTCCATAGTTGCCTGAACCAAATTGGGTGGGAATAGAGTCCTAAAAAGACGGAAATTAAAATATGTCTAAATTATACTGATTTAGTATTTGTAAAATATTTAATATATGTTAGATAATTTGTAACGTACTAAATTCTGTGCATTACAATTTGTAAGCAATTATTTTTTTATTTTTTTCATTTTAGACTCATAATCTCTCCACACTTTCTCACCTAACTAAATCCATGAGAGTATCTTGCACAAGAGAGTGGTCAATTTCGGCTATCTCCTGGGGTTTCTTTACATGAAAACGGCTACCAGGCCTTACAGTCATCACAAGAGCAATGCCAACAATTGTAGAAAAGAGAGTTGTCATCAGGTAAAAAATAATGGCTCGAGTTCCGATCAATTTCGATAGGCTAAGGTCAAGGGATCCAGCGGCAGCTATCATGGAGGCCACGATGAGGGGAAGGATGAGGCCAGTCAACATGGCCACAAAAAGTTCCCCACCGTATTTCACATATGAGATGTCTCTCGGAGTCCACACTTCTTTCACAGCCTTAAGAATAAAGCCTAAGCCTATTCCTGCAACCACTCCTAATACCTGAAGAAACGTTAGCAGGTTCTGGCGGAAACATGATCGACAATCAGATCCCGATCCCATGACTTATTAAATGCTAAATTCAGACTTAAAGTGTGATTCAGCGAAAGTAATCTCAGCGTCAAAGCAGGGAACATAAGAGGATAGGGATAGCGAAAGTGCTCACACGTGGAAGCAAGTGAAAACTAAAAACTCACGATTCCATCGTTTTCACTTATACAGGATAGGATAAAAGAATTGGGACTTCAGCACTTGGGCTTTTCGTGTTCGTTGTGTTCGAAATGTGCCTTTTTATGGCTCTTTGTGTGGAATTGTCGGGGACACTTTTTACACGCGCCGCGCCTATTCAGGTTACAGCTTAATCAGGTGGTGGTACAGTAACCGTATCAGTATAAATTATTCAGTTAAAAAGCGAGCCATTTACGAACCTTGTATCCCATATTTCAAACATCATTACAATATTCAAAATATTGAAGTAATTGGCTTACTGGTTGGAGCAAGAGGAACTATTACAGAATTTTTCAACACATTATTTAGGAAAGATTTTAGATTACCGAAAGAATTTTCGGAGGAAGTAGTTATTGCAGCAATACGTGGGTCTTGCAAAATTATTTATAATCATTTATATAAACCTTAGTATTAACTACAAGTGTTAAAAAAACAAACAACAAATCCAAATCCAAGTTGAATTACTAAGTACTGTGTCTGTCTGTAATGTGTGACAAGCATCATTATGATGTCAGTAAAGTTATAATAAACATTAATATGCAGTACAGTAACATCGTTCTCACTAACAAGTTGTTGTTAGTAATTTTTCGAAAAAGCCTTTATATTTTTTATAATTTTTTTATAATTTTTACGAAGATGCGTTTTTTTATAATTTCCAAGTTTCAACTTTTGAAAATACGCTTAAAATGACGCTTTTAAGTTAAAAACGAATCGAAGTTTGAAGATAGCGAAAGAAAAAATTAGTGAGTTTAATAATTTCAGTAAAATACTGACTGTCAACGGGTGAGACGGAAAAATTAAACAGCTTTGTTCATGTTGAACAATTTACATTTACACGAACCTTCTGCTCTCTATCAGAGGAGAATAGTAACTTTGGAGCCTTTTCATGTGGGGAAATATATACAAAAGTATCTGTATATGCGGATACTTCATTTTTGTGGCAATTGTTGGCAATGCATTGTAAGAAAGGCGTGTTCGTAGGTTTAATTAACAAGCATTTAACCGTTGCTGTCTGAGCAAAGCATTAATTGAGATAGACAATGATCTAATTCAGTGCATCTGGAGAATACAAATGTCATGCTAAATATGTGTTTATTTTATTATGGAAGCGATTTATAATATTGACGAGAGGATTTTGTTGCATATAATTTCAAAATATGAACCAATTGAAATTTTGGCTAATGCGCAATTTCAACGGGTTATGTCGATTTTGGCTGATATCTGGTGTTTAGTAAAAGTAAAAGTAAGACACGAGCAAAATATCTGTAGCTCCCTTTTTTTAATTTTAACCAACGATTTGTGATTTCCACGGATGTTTTAAAAGCGTGACGGAAGTAAAACCATTAAAACCAGTTTAGACGGGGACCATTAAAATTTAACCATACCTGATCAAAATTATAACCTATAGGTTGGTTACAGATTTGCCAGATGTGATCAACACTGCAACCGATACAACTTAATATTTTGATAAAAATTGATTGACGATTGTGGTCAAAATTTCCAAAATTACGATAAAAATTTCTCATCATGGAATGGTACAAAATATTATCTAAGGTTTGGCGATACTGGATTGTGATTGGTGGATACGGTTCCACGAATCACAATCCATACGTACGTAATTGTAATAAAATTGCATATATACTTGTTTATGAGTATTAAAATAAACTGAACGTTATCCTTATTATAGGAGTGGATGGTTTTAATTTTTCGCTAAAATCTCTATAGCAAATATTCCAGCAAAAATGAGTTAAATATTCCAGTTAAAAATTGTCGACATTGTGTAGTTTGAATGACATTAAAATGTCATACATACCCCATAAGATTTGTGCCAAACTACTAAAAACACATTCAGTAGAGGATTTTACGCAGGTTGTGGCGTATTTTACGCAAGACTCATGATACGCAGGATGTGGCGTACGTACGCTACTTTTGTAGTATTTTACGCAAAGTATAGCGCATGTAAAACCCAAATGAGTACGCAAGATACGGCGTATAATATGTATTAGTGTGTAAATTTCATTAGCTTTAAATGCACAGAACACCCAAACGGTGCAACGCACATGCATAATTTTTGTTTCACAAGAAAGCCCATGCAAAACTTTACAATCTGACCGTGCAGATTTAAATTTGATCGCGCAGATTTTGAAATATAGACATGTGCATTGTGCATTTAATAAAATTTACACACTAATACATATTATACGCTGTATCTTGCGTATTCTTTTGAGTCTTCCATGCGCTATACTTTGCGTAAAATACTACAAGAGTAGTGTAAGTACGCCACATACTGCGTATCATGAGTCTTGCGTAAAATACGCCATGATCTGCGTAAAATCCTCTACTGACATTTGTCTTAGAGAAGTATCTGGATTT
This sequence comes from Spatulosminthurus flaviceps, assembly GCA_034693705.1. Lineage (NCBI taxonomy): Eukaryota > Metazoa > Arthropoda > Collembola > Symphypleona > Sminthuridae > Spatulosminthurus > Spatulosminthurus flaviceps. The sequence goes on along the minus strand of JAQFXU010005016.1, from coordinate 3,929 downwards.
CCCACAGTCCTTACAAAACCAATGAAAAGGCTGAAGTAATTTTAACATCAAAGTTCATAAGTAATGCAGACTATTTTTCCGTGTAATCGTGTGCTTGTTACTCATTCAAAAAAATCAATCAATGTTTTTGTTACACGTTGTACAGACATAACTTTCAAGTAGAAGCATTTCTAGGAATCAAGCTGATCTGAGAAAAGCTGTACACAAGCTGGTATTTTCCTATTTGCTATTTGGCAATCCCCTCTTGATAAAGACTAAACGGAGGCGTACATTATAGCTTATTACCCCATAAATCTCATGATACTTTCTGTTAACTCGTCTTTGACAGCTAAATGTAACTTAATTATTGGTGCTTCGCGTATATGTATGTGCCAAGTCACTTTTGGGCGAAGCTGCATTGAGTATGAAATAGTTCTTCCGAAATAACCATTTGGTGTGCAAGCGCATGAGCGGAAGTATGTACTATCTTTTCAAATATTCTCAATTTAAAAACATCAGCCAGTAGTAATATAATTTTCAAATGCAAAACAAGCATTAATTTCATTATTTTAAGTTTTTAGGCGCCAAGCTTACGCGAAAAACCCTAGTATGATGATCGTAACTGAAAACTAATCAAAACTATGGTGAACCAATTCTTTTGATATAATATTAGTTCATAAACTAGAAATGTGTTGAAATCCAAAGTTGCAGGTAAACAATGTGGCAAAAACTGTAAGCATTTAGATACTTAAACAAATTTAAGGTAATGTCCACTTAAAACAACGGCGTTTAAATTATGCATAGCGTCCAAAGCCAGAAATCGAAATTCTTGATAAGCTTCTTGAGCAATTCGAATATCCTTACAAAATTCAGGTTCAGAAGGTTCAAATTTAAACATGAGAAAATTTTTGGAAGCAAATACCAGCGACAGCGACCACTATGAATGGGACTCCAGATTGAAAACTACAGAGTATTGGTACTTTGACCAAATTGATAGCGTTTGTGGCATTAATGATTTTTTACTGCGTTTATTAGCTTTGGAAATTCTAAATTTCTATATCTTTCATGTCATGCAATGAAACTCTTTATTCCGAGTATAATCTTAAACTAATAATCTCGAATGTCTGAAAATTTAATTACTTTTTGGAATTTCAAATACTTAAATATTTTGAATCGATTGAAGTTTTCCCACCCTAATCTAATATTAAAAAATTGTAGTAAGTTTTTTAGTTCAGCCAGTGATAGTCGTACTGCTACTTATTATATTATTTGTATGCCCCAATTTACAATTCGATGCAAGCACGTAGCTTCGCCTCCTTTGTGCTCGTGCTGAGAGTTTTTAGAAGTGATCGTGCTGACAGACAAACAAGACGCGGGGGTTAGCGTAATTGGATGCTTCGCTAACCTTCACCTCTAAATACCAAGACCTATAGTGTTAAATAGTAAAGATAATATGTCATTAACTCATCATAGTTTTATCTGGGAAGAAGCGTATGGTTACCTAAAAATCAAACAATTCCCTTCCTTTCCTTATTAGAAAACACGGAAACGAAATGACTGAAATTCCCCCCGGCCACGTGTCTTTCGCATGGCATTCTAACTATACATTCATTTTAATAATAAAATTGACTCAATATGTACGTGTCATACTCCAACACCATTGTAAATACAACGAACTACTTTGATGTCAGATTTTGAACGCATACTCATGTGCAAGTACTTATAATCAATCTCTCCTTGGTAATTATTTCATATTAAAAATTACTCTTATTAATAGCGTAAACACAAGTTACATGAATGGCACGGTTCATCAAGTGATTTCCAAGCTATAATTAATTGCAATTTGACTCAGTATGTCTCAACTTCACACATACACGCTGTTGCTCCTCTTAACCTTGCGTAGCAATTTTTCTTGATATTTCAACTTTATAGGTCAATCTGAGTGACTACGGCTCATTGTCAGTTGTTACCAGAGTTTAGTTATCAACCGTCGTTAACACACTATAGATTTAGAATAAGAAAGGATTATCAATTCTATATACCCAACGTTGTCTCTCTCATTTGCTCAATTACTTGGTTTTTCCAAGTTTGAGACAATACATTCCATTTAAAATGGGCGAAATTCGTGATCTTAAAATCGAAGATGTTTTTGAAAATATTGGTAAGTTTTTTGAACGTGTCGTGATACGTTATTAAGCTCCAATTATTTCAATGTTAATAATTATTAATACAAATATTTTCTTGAACTTTTTGCAACGGTTACTTATGAAAAACTGTAAATGAAGAAATATTTTGAATTTAAATCAAAATTTCCACAGTCTTAGGCTCCGTCAAATTTTTCAGACGCCAACATGCTAAGTAACAGGGGTGAAATTTTAAAACCATGAAAATGTATAATACTTTTTCCCGTAGGTGGGTTTGGTTGGTATCAAATATTGTTTTCATTTGTGGCAATTTTCCCTCAATTTTCTGTGGCCATGATAATTTTATCACCCGTGTTCACTGGATCAAACAACGTGCCTTTGTACTGTAAAAATTCAACTGAATTCTTGGAAAGCAATGGCTGTGGGGTAAATTGTACGGAACACATTGGAGATGAGGTTTTCTCGTCTATTGTCCAAGAGGTAATAAATAAATAATAAAATTTTTACATGCATTTCACAAACAAAGCCTCTAAAACAATAACATGAAAAAGAAAGTAACGGAAGAAACGCAAAAAAGTAGTAAGCATAATAATTTATGGATGCATTGCAGTGGGATTTAATATGCTCAAGAAGTTGGATTGTGGATACGCTCACAAGTTGTCAAATGGCTGGGACGATGACTGGAGCCATGATTTCTTCTCTCATAGCTGACACGTACGAATGTAGAATTTTGGCAGCTAAAAATTTTTACCATACACTTCTTAGTTAGGATGAGTATTTCCATTGCCCATGCAAGCACGTATTGACTGTGGAGTCGTAGCAGTAGGGCAGATACAACTTATAGGCATCAATTTGTTTTAATTTACTATGATAATTGATATGAAAGTGTGCGAGTTTTCAACACGTGCTACGTGTTACCAATTAATAGTGCTAGCACGAACTCGTCGTGTGTCAAGCGGATGAATCAGCTTGAAAGTCATTCACATTTGGTCATTTTGGTAACATGGGCCGAAATTTCGGTATTTTGAACATCGGTGATGGTTTTGAGGTGGATGCGCCAAAATTGCAAAATCAATAACCCCAACGGGAATAATTGCGGAAGAATTTTTCAAGCCATACCAAACTGTGTATTTGTACTAATTTTAGTTATGGAAGAAAGGCCGGCTTTTACTTCATCGCCCTTGGTACAGGGATTGGCGGCCTTTTACCAGCGATTTCCATAGGCCCAATTACCTGCGCCGTTGCTAGGTTTCTTGCTGGGGTTGGAAATGGAGGTAATTTTCTTTCCTTACAGGACTACTCTGGAATTTGGTATGATGAGATTTCATGAATTTTTAACGTAATTTTTCACGTAACTATATAGGTTGCTTCGTGGTGTTCTTGGTCCATTTAATGGAATTTCTCACCCCTTCCTGGAGAACCATTTGCGGATGTGTTTCACTATGGCCTATAGGAGAAATGCTCTTGGGGTTAACGGCCTATTTAATTCCAAATTGGAGATACTTAACAGCTGTGTCAGCATTACCTACTTTCCTTGTTTTCTTGTTGTATCCGTAAGTTTCCCACGCATTTATTTATTTTCATTAATTTTTATCAATGAATTCAAAGGGCACTGTCCACAATAAAACTCATATGACAAAAAACTAACTCTAAACCTACCTAGAATTCTATACCTAACCCTCATTGACCGAGATTACGACCAATTTGACTGTTCTATATTTTGTCTGATTTGGCGACTGATAGCGAAGTGTGCTAAGTACTCGTTTACGAGTGTCGTCTGAGTCCCGGGTTCGAATCCCGGAGTGG
>JAQFXU010005015.1:0-12377 GCA_034693705.1 Spatulosminthurus flaviceps | reverse complement strand
TCTCTCACACCTCTATAACTTTTAGCAGCCTGCCAAAAAAGTCTCAGGAAATTACAAATGTGTCGTCTCAAATTTTTTTAGCTACATCACCCAAACTTAGGAAATCATCATTTCCAATGTGTCAGTCTTTTTTCATGTACACGACTCCAATTCCCAAATGGAACTGAAATTGTAAAGTGGCGCTTTGAATCTATAGCATTTTTATTATTAAACATATTTTTAAGTACCATATATTATGGTCTAGCAATTTAAACTCCTCCTTTCACCACTTGACCATGAAGAGCTCATTGGATTTCTAATATCGCTTTAATTTTGGTACATACTAAATTTTAAACAAAATTTCCTCCTTCAAAATTTTTGCAAATGCATCGTCTTTTTCAAATTAATTTTTCAGCCAATTTTGGGAGTCCGGAATTTTAGCTTGAGCTGTACAGAGTTAACATTTTTGAGTCTCAATCACAGCATCATTTGGAATCTTTTCAGACATTTTGCGTACAAATTCATAGGAAAAATCCAGTGGTATGAGCTATCACGTAGGAATATGTAATTAATCCATTATTTAGCATTAAAAACTATGTACTATCAATTGGACAGGATTCTTATACATTGCCGACGGGAAATCACCCTGCGCCTGCATATTATAGTTATGCATAATAATTATTAATTGGGATAAATTATGTATAAATTGCAAATCATTATGTAAATTATTTGGAATGCTTTTTTCTTCATAAAGGATTGTTACCCAATTATACGCACATGTTATGCCCGATTGGGTAACATTCCTTTATGAAGAAAAAAGCCTTCCAAATAATTTACATAATTTTTTGCAATTTACGCATAATTTATGCTATAATTAATTACGCATAAATACTCTGCAGGCGCAGGGACATTTCCCGTCGGGTTTCTACTGGCATAATACAGATATGTAGGAAGGTATATGAGCAAAAGGCTATGACTTTTAGAATGACCCAGAAGACTCTATTCCATATAGGTAAGGTAGAGAAAGGATGAATAGGGTTGGGAATTTAAAAGATTGGGGGGAAGATATGGAGGAAAAATCATGGGATAAATAGGAAAATCCATATAATCCGTACTAAAATAAAAGGAAGAGATTTCTCTGGTCAAAGTGTAAAAAAATGTAATAATTCTGAGGTTATGAGAGACAAAAATGGGGGATTTGGATGGGATGAGGATTTAGTGGGGATTCTTCAATTGAATGAGGGAAGGAAAAAAGTAAGGTAAAAAAGATATAAGAAAGAGACTAAGTAGATGATGATTGGAAATTAATTGGATTACCATAGAAATGTTGGGAGAGAGGCTAATGACAGTGGAGTGTAGTAAATGAAAGTTTTGTGCCTTTGACGCTTGCAGCAAGTGCGATCGATCACCCAGTGATCCATCTCAGATGGAATTCCTTTGTGAACGGGATGCCTGCATGATTGACCCCAGCCTCATCGACACGGTGAATGAGGGCAATTACGACTGGACGGCAAGTAACTACTCAGAATTCTGGGGTCGGAAGCTCAGTGATGGGATCTTATATAGACTTGGAACCCTCGAACCCGAAAGAGCTGTATGTACAAAAAACTCTTGGATTTTTTTTTTCCTAAACAAAAAATATATGTACATTTCACATGTGAAATTCCCGTGGAAGGCTCATCCTACTCAAATTAGACGTGGGAACTTTCTCTCCAAAGTAGAGAAAATACCATTTCTGATTTCCCCAAATATACGCCAATTATTTTCATGCCCAGCTCACCTTTTTTCTTAATCAACAATGAAGACTGATGAAAACTCGTATTGAGACAAGAATTTCCCCCCTTGTTTCTATCAATTACTTTCCCTTTATGAAAATTCCTTGTACGGAAAAGGATTCTTCGTTTTCTCCCCTTTCCAACAGCACTAGTCCATGTAGGCCTTTCAATTATTATTATTATCACTTGTAGCAGGAGCGCAGTCGGCGCAGTGCAGTAGGGTCGATATATGGACGTGAAAAATCCATTTTCACCTGTGCCTAATTATTTACTGGAAGATTTATAGATGTTTTTCTCCAGGTGAAGAACATGGAGCCAATTAAGTATGTATACGATGAGTCCACCCTTCCAGCTCAATTCGACTCTCGGGACAACTGGCGGGGCTTAATTCAACCTGTGAAGGATCAAGGCTGGTGCGGATCCGACTGGGCAATGACAACTACCACAATTACTGGTATGTCTAGTATTCCACGCGTTTTTTTTTAGCCAGCTCGTATTTTAAGTTTCATTTAAGTTTTTATCCAAGCTGAGCTGGAAAATTCAAGTCTTGCTCTAGTATGAAGTTAAAATTTAAGTTTTAATCGAATTTAAATAGGACCACTGAATTTTCATGCCAGATTCTCATGTTAAAGTAGCACCTGACCTTTCAAGTATAATTCCCATGTTAAAATTGACACTTGAATTTTCAGGTAGAATTTGAGCGTTAAAATTGAAACTTGAATTTTCAGGTAGAATTTGAACGTTAAAATTGAAACTTGAATTTTCAGGTAGAATTTGAACGTTAAAATTGAAACTTGAATTTTCAAATATAATTTTAATGTTAAAATTGACACTTGAATTTTCAAGTATAATTTTAATGTTAAAATTGACATTTGAATTTTCAAGTATAATTGTAATGTTAAAATTGACACTCGAATTTTCAAGTATAATTTTAATGTTAAAATTGACACTTGGGTTTTCAAGTATAATTCTAATGTTAAAAAGGAGCATCGCTCTAATTTTAAAAGGGTTTTTCAAATTCGGGTGGGCACTTATGAATGAAGTAATAAAACTTGAATATAAATCAATCAATTACTAAAACTTGAAAATGAAGTTACGCTTGAGCTTTGAATTTAAAATTCCAAGTAAAATTTTTCCAAGTTCGACTATTGAAAATGAAGTTCTACTTGAATTTCAAATATCCCTTTAACTTTTATAAATATAGAAGAACTGAAAAACATGTCATATTTTTCTTGCAGCGGATAGATTAGCAATTCAGTCAAAGGGGAGCGAGAACGTGGACTTGTCCACTCAGCACATGATAACTTGCAACAGCCGAGGTCAACAGGGCTGCACGGGCGGACATTTAGACCGGGCATGGAATTTCATGCGAAGATTCGGGTAAGGAAAAGTTTAAAAAAGTTGAGATAAAATCCAGATAATGAGAACGAAAGGATTCTTTGTGTGTGTGTGAAAGAGCGAAGGAAAAGTTAGACATAAATTGAGTCCTTTCCCGTTGATGTGGACGTGGTTGTAGTGCAGAGGATTTCAGCTTGTTTTCTGCACAGAGTGGTTGACGAATCGTGCTATCCTTACGAGAGCGGCGTGACAGGAACAACTGGTAATTGCCTCATTTCACGGAAAATCAAATCCCTCCGTGAACTGAACCAATGTCGAGTTTCAAATCAATTGAGTGGAAGAACGGAATTGTACAGAAGTCAGCCCGCATACAGAATCAGTCCAAAGGAGAGTGACATTAAATATGAAATTATGACTTTCGGTCCAGTCCAGGGTAAGTCAAACGTCCCTTTTTTTAACAGTTTCCCTCACCACACACGCACCCCCCTTTACACACAAAAACATACACGCACCCACGTTTACACACAAAAACACACACACGCACACACACTCTATGAGACACACTTTTCTCTTTTTTTCCCCCTCTCCTTCGTCTTCTTCTTCTTCTTGTAAAAAAATGTGCAACTTATTGAAGTTGTCATTTTGAGATACATGACTCCAAATTTCAAACAGTTGTTCCATGTTCGGATAAAAGACGAGGAGGAGGAGGCATTCAACAAGAAAGAAATGTCTTTAAGCAAAAAGAAAGAGATGATTTGAAATGGCTGCGTGAGAGAAAGGGAAAGGAAGCGGAAAAACTAAAGGATCACAATTTTCTAGTCCATATCCTCCGGACCATTCCTACACATTGGGAATGAGAGAAGCCCATAACCAAAATCCACAATCTCCTATACACATTACGAAGGACGAAGGAGACGACGAGAGGACGAGACACGCTTACTAAACCAAGTCATTCGCATGGACAGCCCAACTCCACCATACGTTTCAAATCCTAATTTATTTTTTCAATCCACCTTTCCAACAAACTTTACAAACATCCAAAAATCCTATGTTGACGTATCAGCCTTAGCCTTCCTCCTCCTCCTCCTCCTCCCAGTCCTCACTCAACCCACTCAGCCCATAGTAGAGTCGTAAAAGCAATTATCATGGACATCATTGCCTCCAGAGTAGTCCACAGCTCCGGAGCCTTAGTCATATTTCACTTTTTTTTTTCACCTCATCCTCAACTTCCCTTTCCCCACTTTTTTTTTTATATAATTAATATCAATACTACTTCAAGTCTCAAGTTTCCCATTGGAACTATAAAGTATTGGAATTACTCACGTGAGATTTACCACCATAGCCTTTCAGGCTCACCAGGAGATCCCAATAATGGAATGCTCTCTCAGTTTCAATTTAAACTCATCCACACTTGCACATCTCCTTTTCCACATGAACTCCTCTCAAAAATCCTAAGGAAGTTTTTCACGAGTTTATGCTAATCCTGGAATTTCTTTATTTATCCCAGCTGTGATGAACGTCCCTGCGGACTTCTTCATGTACCGCGGTGGGATTTACCGGAAGTCGGGACTTCGACCCGCGGAACGAGTGGGCTATCATTCGGTGAGGATAGTGGGCTGGGGTGAGGAGTTCCATGAAGGTCGAATGGTAAAATATTGGGTGAGTGATTTTTTTACGCTTTTAATATTTTAGTCACTTTTTTTATATTCCTCCCGTCCAAAATAAAATATTTTATTTTCCAAAAAAAAAGGAAAATCATATGTGTAGAGGCCAAGGAAAGGAAGGGACATTAAAAATATTATGTTGGTCTCGTGAGAATTATTTTCAAGGTAGTTAAATGTCCCAGCTTTTCATCTCTTGTTCCAAAGGAGGGGAAGATCCTGAGCTATTCTGGCTTATCATGCCCCAGTGGCTTCTTAAATCCGCCAATAGCCCAAGCATCCTAAATAAATTGAGTACATGTAAAAAATGCAAGGGTCAACTATACGTGTGGAGTGTGTGCTGATGAGCCCTACGCGCTCCCTTTTCACTTTCCCCCACTCCCTACATATGTACATGCATAATTAATTCAATAAGAAGCTGCTACGGTAAAAAAAAAGGTGGACATGAATATTTGAGCTAATTACAAGTTATGTTGTATCTCTCATTTCCAGTTGGTGGCCAATACTTGGGGCATTGGTTGGGGTGAGGAAGGCTACTTCAAGATTGCTCGTGGAGAGAACGAGTGCGAAATCGAAACTTTTATTATTGCTTCTTGGGCTCGACCAGCAAATCAAGTTTCCAAATCTTTTCGATTTTAAGCTCTTGCCTCAACTTTCTGCCATAAAATGAAAAAAATATATGTTAGTTTTTCCACTTTTTCCTTATCTCTTTCTTCACTAAATCTTTACCTCCACTCATTTTCATCCTTTCCCCACTCACAGGGCAAGTCATTCTCATGTAACTTCTGCAGATCTGAAATTTCAGTTCAAAATAACTTTCTCCAATTGCTCACGACTTTTTTCCACTATTTCACACCTCCAAACTTCATCATCCCCATAAACAATTAAGGGAGATTTTTTCCCCTGAAATCCAAATTTCCTTTAAATTATAAATGCACCTTAACATGACGATTTGAAATCTTCCCGACCTCAGACATGTGAAATTCACATCTACAAATATATTTTTCCTATTATAAATTTAAATGTTCAGGGCAAGCCGAACAGTCACAATGAAGAAATTCACAATCTCCACGACTGGAAGTTCACAGACCCTTGAAAATTTCCATACATCACCCTATTTGTAACCTTATTATACTGTTTTCTACCAAGGGATTTTATACACAGCAAAATTCAGCTTACGGTGCAGTGTAAAATTTCGTTTCCTATAGGAAACAAAATATATTTTGCTCTGACTACATGTCAGAGGTCATGTCATGAGCAAGTCCTGAATCTTATTTGGAGCTCAAATTGCCAATCCAGGAGTTTTCCTAAGAAAATTACTTCCCCTCTGTAAGAAAATGTACATTTTCCCTTTTTGTCCCAATAGCCTTTTCTTTTTAATGGATTTCTTTGGATACATTGCGTAATAATTTCCCATGAACCTAGGACTAGATATTCACAAGTTTACCCAAAGAAATTCATTTTTTACAGATCAAAAATAAAACAAGAAAATCCGGCATATACATTTCTTCCTCATCACAATCTATTAAATAAGGAGACCCCGATAAGTAAAAGTAGAAGAAATCCTACGGCTCTAAACCCCCAAACAACTTTCATCTCTTGAAAACTGCCAAGGGCGCCATCTTTCACCTCACAACAAGAACCTCTCTGCTGTCTTCCTTCATGGAAAAGTTATGGTCACACGGAAGAACAACAACGAAACGGAAGAATTGAGAAAACAATTGCTTGCGTATTAACCTACTAAAATAAATACTTGGAATATTAAGATTGGTATGTGAATCCTCAAGTTACATATTGGGTTTGAGGACGTGAGGAGGGGGCCACTCTTTGAGGAAGTCATTGATAAAAAATTAGAATTTAGTTAAGCCCATCACTTTGACCCGAAGGATATGGCAATATATAAGAATTTATTTTTTGTGATGCTTCGTCAAAAGCAGCTTCATTTATACTTTTTGTCGTAAAAGGGAGAAAAAAAAGATTTAGTGAGATTAGAGATAAATAATCATAATCATTAATGAATTTATATAAGTAATTATAAATAATAAACGATATTATTACTAATTATCATAAAAAAGCTACAACTATTACTGGGCTGCAATGAAGTTTTAGCGGGAAGTTAGTCGGATTTTAACTCGGATGTACCTAAATAGAAGTTCGTCGTTTTTTTGTCTGTGAGTAAAATATAAGTTTTTAACAAAGTTAAGTAAGTTACAGTTTACAGTTAATAGTAGAGAGCGCAAAAAGTGTAGTAAGTTGAGGAATAATCTCAAATAATTATTATTACAAAAAAGTATAAAAAAATTAATGAGATATTATTACACAGTGTAATTTACACTACTTGGATTTTAGGTTTAAGCTACATAGGAGAGAAGTTTAACTTTTTAATCATTATTGTGCGTAAATGTAGCAATATATTATATAAAATATATGTATGTACTTATTTTAAGGAAGATATATATATATATAATATTATCAGCCCTTAATCCTAAACGCGTTCAGTGCTTTATATCTTAACCATTATTCGGTCAACTTTCCCAAATTAGGATATTTCCACGTTTTGAGCTGTGTTGTAATAATAATTACTGCCATTATTATTTTGCTGGACCTATGCGATATTTCATGGGTGCAATTGTGTTTGTCCCACAGATTTTTTTTTCTTTTATTTGAGAAGGATATTTTCCCGGTATTGTGTTCAATTTTAATAAATTCTTTTACGGAAGTTCATTATAAAAACTCATTTAAGGCAAATCCCGGGCCCTTGGGGTAAAAGCAAAGATGATTATTTCTAATGGTTCTTGTGATGTCAAGTTGTACTTGAATTTTGAAGAAGGAATCGAGTTTTTAAATATTGACAATGATTTGGTTCAAGAAATGGAAGCCCATTTTCAAATCTGTGCAAAATTGAGTTATCAAATTGTGTATGAGTTTTGAAATTGAAGCTAGTTGAATTTTGACGAATTAAATTCATATAGTAACTTGAATTTTGAAATTGTGCTTAAATTTTCAAGTGGCACTTGAGTTTTGAGGTGATTTAGGGTAGTAGCAATTCAAAGTAGCGTTTGACTTTGGAATTGATGTACTTCAATTTTCAAGCTGACCTCGAGCTTTGAGTTAGTTTGTGAATTTGGAGGTGTCAATTGAAATTTAAAGTAGGGCTTGAGTTTCGAATTGGCACTTGGATTTCAAGGGGCACTTGGTTATTGAAGTTGCACTTGAATTGTTCGATGGTAATTGAAATTCAAAGTACCGGATGACTTTTGAAGTGTTGTTTGAAATTTTTTAAGTGTCGCTTCCTTTGTTGAAGCAGTGCTTAGATACAGACTTGTAGCTCCCAAATAATGACGGGGTATTGTTTAATGTATACTTGAAATGGGATCAGCTGAGTTGAAGTTATTGTTTGTAGAGTAAGCGATTATATGTAGTTTTTAATGTAATGTTGTATTATTAACATACTTGGAAGGGTTGACGGAAGGTAGTAATATAAATACATTTGCCGTAATATTTAGTGATAAAAATACATAAAACCGGAAATCAAAATTATTATGTTGTAATGACATTCTACTGTAAAAAGGGATGGCAAGTGTAAAAAGGTCCCTTGGAAATATACAATTATTATACTCATATATAAATATGTATAAACATGTAATTTTACAATGTACTTCCTGCGTATATTAAACTTTGTCGTATGGTTCTAGAAAAATTTTATTCCCTTCATGGATTTGTTTTTAATTATTATCGACTTTTACAAATTGATTTCTTTTAAAAACACTCGGAATTTTTGCATGTCACCAATGCCAAGAAAAATGGATTTTCCTTGGACTTTGATCCGCCATAAAATCAAAAAATAACCAAAGTAAAATTACAAAAATAGCCGATAGAATTAAATGAACGGGAATTTGTTCATTTAATTTCTTCAATGCTACTTGGAGAGATGTGAGTTTGAGGGAAAAATTCGGGCACTGTAATTCTGCCCAATAGTTGAGTCCATAGTTGAAATTACGATGGGACTCTTTTAGAAGAACCACTGGCAGGCTTTGGGTTCTCATCAGGCTAGAGTTATTAGTTACGAGGAGCTCCTCCTTTTCCTTCAGAATCTCCTCAACTGCCAATTCATGAAGTTTCAGGTACGTGCAGCTCTTGGATAAAGGTCGGCCTATTGGAACGGAAGTTGCACTCATGCTTGAAATTGTCGTGGGAGCTTCAATTGATGTCGACCCGATAGAGTCCGTCACTTCCGCAATTGGTGACATCAGGAATTGAGTGCTGTCCTCAGGCATCGAAACAACAGGTTCATCCTCGGAAGCAATAGCAGTGTAATCCTCCATCATTAAATTCTCCTTAAAATTATAAATGTCTGATTTCATTATTTGACTATCGTCTCCGAATCGTGGGGCAAAATTTCTTCGTTTCAGTTGACAAAATGAGCGGGAACGTCCAACGTTTTGACATTCAACTTTGATATTATCGGATCGAAAAACTGTATGAAGGCTACTGTCACTCTCTAAGTGGGCCAATGAGGAACTCACGTTTGAAATCATCACACTGGAGGACGCATGTATGACCGTGATTGCACTACCACTTCGGCTATCCTCAACGCTGTAGAGATCTTCCGCCAAGTCTGCATCTGAATTTGGTGGGTCTTCATCATCTACGAAACTTAGGTCACTTACTGATGGTTGTTCGTCCACGGATTCTGCAGTTGTGGTCTCAACTTGCGAAGATTCTATAATTCCAGCAATACTTTCAACCTTTTTAGGTAGGCAAAGTTGTGACAACAGTTCTGAGTCCACGGACTCATCAACATTTGATTGTGAATGATCTTCTTGCTCCGCTTCATCCTCAACAAATTCTGGGATTACTTCCATGGATTCTGTATCGCTTGTATTAGAATGAGCAGGTTCATCATTAGTGGGCGTGAATAGTTTGGATTCACACGAGGGTTGTGTATTAACAAGGGAGATGGTCGAGGGCCTTGGAAGTAAAGTAGCACGGCTCATGACATTCTCCAGTTGCAGATTCCTCTTTTGTTCAACGGAACCGCTTGCTTTCGTGGTGGGGGTTCGAGGTAGAGAGAGTTCTGGTACATTGAATCCGTCGGTATTACTTAGATGATTTTTCTCACGGATTTCATCAAATTTTAATTTGAGGTAAGTGTAGGAGCTGGACAACTTGTTAGGATTTCTGTAAGTTGATAACTTTCGGAGCATTTTTTCTGATGAGGCTAACGAAGCTGTTTCTTTGAGAGGGATTCGAACTCCATTTACAGATTTAGAGCGAAGCATTTGATTCCGAGGTTCTTTGAAGGAATTGGAATTATCCTCGTGTTTCATAGTGACCACTGAAAGACTTTCTTTGAGCTCTGGGCCTGTATCAGACTTCTCTTGCTTCTTCATTATGTCCATTACGTAAGATGCGTAGTCTTGATTTTCTCGTTCTAGCTAAAATATTTAAAAAGTCATGAAAAATCGGGAGAAAATCATTTAAACTTGACATTTGGATTCAGGCAGGCGGACTAAACTCCGGGGGATAATTTGATGGATGTTGCTGACATAATATTAACTTATATGATCAACATCCAGTGCGATCAAAAATTTTCCGATATGCTATAATTTCGATCAGTGTGACGACCTATACTTCTGTGACAGTTTGGACTTTGCACCGACGTGGTTGTTTTGCAGCGGACTAACTTACATTTAATTCTTGCTTCATGAGAGCGTAGTAGGTCATCCCAAGGCCTGCAATGGCAACACCTGGAGCTGCATAATTTACCACCCACATTTTACGACTACCTCAAACTTTAATACTTCTGTAAATGAGAGAACATTTTTTAAACAATCTTTGAGTAATGATCAAACTCCAAGAAATGCTAAGATCTTTGGAGTACGACTTACGCAGGTAGCTTCCCTCAACAACAGTTATGATTGAAGGTAATTGTAGTAGGCTTGCTCAATCCCTAACTCTTCTGGCTGTAGCACCCACAAATGGGGCTCAAGGCTAAACGTCCTTCGCGTGATCCTCGTGACAATTCAATGACATTTCAGCTACTCAAATTCATTATCATTATGCGTTACAAATAATTACTTACTATTAACATTAACAACTTGCTGCCTTTAACTAAACTCTTTTATTGTTCCGAACTGAATTTTATTGTGACAAAAAGTATTTTTTGTGAGTGATTATTTTTTACGAAGATGCATTTTTTCTGACTTGCAAGTTTTAGAATTTTCAACTTTTGAAAATTCACTTGCTAAAAAAAGAATCTAGATATGCACTTGCTCACCCTTCAAAAATAAAGTTTTGGAATAACTTTCGAACCCTTTGACCGATTTTAAAGGTCAAGGGCTTAAAGTCGATGCGAGGATAAACCACATTAGCCCAAATTTTTTCAGGGCCCAGTTGCCCTTACTTTAAGAGCAATCGAATGTTTTCAACAAATTTGGGTAGTTCGTTGTTACGTAGCCACCGTTCAAATAACATTACGTATTTTTTAAAGGGTCTTTCGCTCTAACGATTTTTGAGAAAATTTATACAAAAATCGAACTTGCTCGTGTTAATTAACTGACCAAATTTCGTGATGAGCACTCAAGGGCATGTACCCTTAAGCATCGTTTTTGTGCTGTCACTAAATCGCGCGGTCTTGTATAACAAATTCCAAATGACAATTTATTGGAATAATTCGAAAGAAATTAAAATATTTTAAGTATTTTTGTAAAACATGGAACTTTTAGTTTTTATTCAGCAATATAATAATATTATATCTTGTTGATACTATACTATAATCTGCAATACGCAATCCTTACCCTTGCCTTAATACAAACCAGTATAGTAGTGCAGTGCTGTCCTAATCGACTGATGAGCGGACTCGCGGAGTTGGAAATGCATCTCTACCTTAATCCGTAATCGGCGGAACATGGGATGAGGCGGAAATGATCACTATTTAATGTATGTAGATGGAGCGTATGTTTAGCATTATTTTCAAATCAATTTCGTAATAATAATGTTATTCATATTTTGCTGTGCGCGATCTTCGTACAGCATTTTTTGCTTCAACTTTTGTAAAGCTTGAAAAAGATATGTGATGACTGATGATTTCCCGCTCGCATGCGACACCGTTGACATGACAACGAATGAAACAAGCAAGAAGTATTAAGTTCAAACAGCTGCTGGAAAGTATATGTAAAGCAACGGCTAATATTTTTTACTCACGCAAAAACAAATTGCCACTCACTGTGTGGCTGTGATTGTATAGGTAAGTAATAATAATTAGTGAATTCGGTGTTGTAGAAGAAATATGAAATAGATATATTGGGAAACGAAAACCCAACTCTTTCTTTTTTATTTGTCCGCGTATTCCCCCGAAATGTATAATAGTGGATGTCAAAGAAATAATATTGAGAAAGTGGGATTCGGTTTCTCTGAAAATAATTTACTTGTACTGGCTTGATACGTAGAGATATATAGAAAATTAGTCATTTGATAAATTATTTATCTCAATGACTACACAAAGTAGGGATAGTAGGGAAAGCTTCAAAATATTGACGTTAGAAGAGAAGAAGTTTATGCTGCCATCGCCCTTTCGGCGGAAGACAGAAGCATTGGATTGGAAAAAAATTGGTATGTCTCT
>JAQFXU010005014.1:0-12378 GCA_034693705.1 Spatulosminthurus flaviceps | reverse complement strand
GATTCGGAAATGGCGCCGGACAAGATCCAATAAGAGGCCCAAGATCAAAGATCCCTTTCATTCTACTTTTAAAGTAACATATGCAAATCCATCCAAACTGCTGAGCCTATCTTGCGAAAATGTCTGCCCATATGAAAATAAGTCGGAGTGTAGATTTTTAAATGAATTTATTAAACATCAAATTATTCCTGAATCCCCGGCATTTTTCCTCCTTGAATTTGGGCGGGGTAAGTTCATTTTCAAAATGGCAAGACCTAAATATATGTAATTATCATGAATGAGCTTATCTTCAAAATCAGCTCTATGATTGGTCATAGGTAATAAATCACTTAGGCATGAGGCACAAAAGTCACTTCCGGATGAGAGACTTGGTTTAAATATTCATGGTGAATATGCTCTGCATGTGGATTTTGTTATGGGAAAATACGCCTGTACGGAGGCTGCCAATCCACAAAAAGAAGTTCCTTCCATTTTTGTTCCATGCAATAATCCCGATGAGTGCGCCACGGTCTTCAAAGTGGTACGCAAATACCTATTTACCAATAACGCAGAAGCTTCTAATACTTTTACTCGTCAAGGTGCGTTTTCTATGATATTATAATCTCTTACAGCCGAACCAGCAAACGCGTCCTAATGAGAATTTCTACCAAAATTGTACCCCCGACTTTTGTACAACCATCCGGGACCCCTCCAGTCTCTTTGTACTGGCATGTGGTGAATTTGGGAATGCAAGCGTCGCAAGAGCATTTTTTAAACCAATAATCGGAGAGGGACTTTGTAAGCAACCAACCTGCGTCTAACTATTTTTACTGATATTTGAACCCGTTGAATTTTTTAAGAGCGGAGAAAATAAATAATACTTTAGATGAATATACACAATACATGGAGCCATCACTGCTGATGAATGTAGGACGCATCACTATGAACACCTCTATAACAGAAACTTGTGGATGTACATAACTCGAGGATAAGGAATTGATCTACACTGGCTACAATAGAGAATTTACCTGCTCCATTCTAACCTCCTTCTTTTCTCATGAATTCCGCTGGATACTTCAGTTTGAAGATATGGAACGAGATCTAGGTTAGAAAAAACTATTGAGCTATACTCTAAATGAAAGTTCATTTTTTAGGTCAACCCACTAAAACAATGTACGATTGCAGGGTCTGATTTTGACTCCACAAATGAGACGACAAAAGTGCACACATCGAAAAAACTCATTAACTTCAACTCTTCCACCATCAAAGCCGTTATTTGTGAGGCTCCCAACTGGAACTCGGTGAAAGTAACAAACATCACGTTTAAAGTAATGGTGAAAAAGTCCCTTGCTCCTTGTCTACTCGATGAGGAGGAACGCCATAATAATATTTCTTGTGGGACGCCAACTGTCCGAACAATTAATTTATCAGATCAGGAACAAATCCTGGTCTGCCAGAGGACTGGAGAGCCTCCAGCTAAAATTAGATGGGCTTTTGACGGAGTGGTAATTAAAGTTCTTGTTTTTTGTTTTACTCTTCACATGGGTATTGATAAATAGATTTTAATGAACAGGTTGCACCTGAAGTCAGGGGACCATGTGGGAGCACTCACATTTACTGTCGGAATGATACACTTGAAGCAAGTGAAATTACATTAAGACCTAATCATACTTTCCGGGAAATTGTCTGCACCGCTGTGAATGCAGCTGGAAGAGCAGAATTGCGATTCGAAATTGTACGAGATGGTAAGTTTTACTTTTTGCTCCAAATAGGCTTCTGTAAAGGCATTTGTTCACGTTCACACTGGCACGCAGTGAGTACAGACAGGGATTTCCTGTTTTTGGAGGGAAATGACCGTTTGTCAGAATTTCATAATAAATAGCTTATGAATTCACATAGACAATTTAGCATGGGTAATTTTTTCACCTTAACAATGACAATCATTTCAATGGATTTTAGAGTCAAAATTCAATTCAGGAATCATCGCTGGATTAGTCATGGCACTTGCAGTTGTTTTCCTTGCCCTGTCCGTTGGTTGCTACAGGATGCGTCGAAGATATCTGGATGCTGAGGAGGTTAGCCCGGAATCCATTTACATGCCAACCTGTAAAATTATTACAAATAAATCTTGACTACTCATAGTTGTATACTGGTGATTGTTTATTGTGTGCCCTTTCAATAATCATTAATGGACTCGCAGAAGAGGCTTAGAAATCTTACAGAAGAAGAAATCCGTGAATTTCAATTCGGAAATCCGGAAATGATTGAAAGTCAGAATGAAGCTACGGATGAAAATCGGATTTATTCCCTGCCTTTTAATACGGACTACAAATTGCTAGAGCAAGATGTCAACATAGGTAACTCATGCTAGTGAAGGCAAAGGATAAGGACCCAAGGAAAGTAAAAAAAAGTCGGAATTGGAAAAACATGCATGCACATTTGATTTTTCAGATAGAACCAAAGTTTTGGGGAAAGGTCAGTATGGGTTGGTGGTCCAAGGCATGTATCGTGAAAATGTTGTTGCAGTAAAAACAACGCTTCCAAACGTGGACGTCTCCTATTTCAAAGCACTTTTGTCCGAGATCAAGGTCATGGGTTACATTGGAAACCATGAAAACGTTGTGTGCTTCTATGGGGCCCTTACAGGAAGAATTAGAGAAAGTACGTTCGAATTATAATTTAGATAGTCAATTTTCCCGGCCATTTGTTCAGTGGCGAACAAACTGAAGGTGCACATACCCCACACAATAATTCCCGTGAATATGACACCCCAGAACGTCATAAAGGCTCAACCTCAACTTTATTTTACTTACATAGGAATTGTGTACATGGTTTTGGAACTCAGCCCTTTCGGAAATCTCAACTCAAATTTGAAATCCCAACGAGCAAATTGCTCACGAGGGTAACCAAAATATACCGTCATTATAATATTATGTAAGAACTTTATACATACTTGATTTTATCAAAAACATTTTGACCGCGACTGTAGGGAGAAAACATATGATCAGGTCGAGATGGTTAGTTTGACGAGCCTGTCAAGCTGGAGTCGTCAGATTGCTGCCGGAATGGAATTTTTGGGAAGCAAAAATGTAAGAAACTCAAATAAAACATTTTCCACTCACATTTTTAAAAATTCGTCACCAAAAACTTTTTTTATATTTTTTGTACAAAATATCCACTTTTAGGTCATACACGGAGATTTGGCAACTCGGAATGTCTTACTTTTCAGTAACAATGTGGTAAAAATAACAGATTTTGGACTTGCTCACCAACTTTTCGAAAATTCCATTTACAACAAAACAAATCAGGTACCGCCCATTCCTTGAAGCTCATTTTCATTTCATTGAAAATAAGAATATTAATAATTCCATATATGCTTTTTAAATCATTTAATTTATTTTTCATGATAAGCTTTTAAATGGGATTGTTATTAATAAGGCGCCCTTACCATGGCGTTGGATGGCACTGGAGTCTCTGGAAGACATGGTATTTTCCGTCAAATCGGATGTGTGGTCATTCGGCGTTACCGTCTGGGAAATATTCTCATTGGCTCAAACTCCCTTTCCCGGACTCAACTGGTCAACGGAATTTGTTCAAAATTTGCAAAGTGGAATGCGCATGTATAAAAACCCAAACTTGCAAGTGCAGAAACGTGAGTCCAACCTTTCCTCACACAAATGTTCTGCTCAATTAAAGCCCAACTGAAAATATCGTGGTACATTTAGTTTCTGCATAATGTAATTTTAAAAAGTGTTGATGTATTTATATTTTGGAACTTACGTATAGTTATCAATTATTGCTACGATGCTGGGATCCTGAGCCGGAACGTCGTCCATCTTTTGGGGAACTAAAATCATTTTTTGCTAACCTCCAGATTCAACTTGAGCAGTCAGTACACATAGTTTTCTTTGATCATCAAATTTAAATTCATTTGATGTGAAAGATCTAACCAATTATATTTTTTATAGAAGGAATTCTAACGACGAATACTACTCCTTTTAACTAAACTAATACCTCACTAGTGATTGTAACAAGCTTGTACATTTCACTATAGCATTTGTGAATACCAATTTGCAAAATATTTTGCATGTAGCTCAACATTCAATGGTTTCCATGCAACATGCAAAGCATTTTACAATTCGTAACTCTTCCTCCGCTCATCATCCCGCCGCGTAATGTGGTAGCACATTAGTTGACTTTGTTTCAATCTCCTCCATTAGAAATTGAAAAGCTTAGTGGGTTCGTCTTATTAAAAATGGCCTCCATTGCTTTGGAAAGTCGCGTCACATTAAGAAAATCCTTCTGTTGAGTAACATTTCAGTGCATTGAAAAAATGACGGATTTATTTTTTATCAATAACACTATGCAAATTTTCTCTTCAGTGACTTTTAATAAAACTTTTATCATGTAAACGTGTAGAAATTACAAATATTAAAACCATATAGTTCGTGAAACAGCAAAAACTTACTTGTGAGAAAAGCTAAAATTTATTTAAAGTTTATATATTTTCAAACGATTTTCTTTACCGAATTTTATAAGTCTTCGAGGAAGTAATTTACTCTTATTCTAACGCTCCTGGCACGCTCATCAAATGAATGTTCGTCGATTTTCAGGAGGATGATTTTTTCTGTTTTAGTTAAGGTTCGAATATCCTCTTGTTCTTGTTGATGGCTTGTGGATGAACCAACTTTTAAAATTTTCATGAAAATATATTTTTAATTATTATAAAAAAAATTGATCAATTCATATTCATGTAGACATATATAGATTTGTATTGTGGGCTCCACAGGTTTTTTAACAAGTAAGGCCATTTTATCAGTTTTGTTTTGGGTGAGCATATTTGAGAGCGGAATTGCAATATTTGTCATAAAAATATAAAAATAAAATAAATAAAATATATGTATATATTCGATTCGGCTTTCGCCCTTACAACCGCCACTTCAAACAACTCATGTTTACATTTAAAAAGAGACGCCCTTTATTAGGGCAAGGATCCTTACAACTACGAAGAAGAGGCCCTTTATCAGGGCAAAGATTCTTAACCTAAGAAGAAGCCCTTTTAAGGGCAAGACAAACATTTTATGCATTATGTCTAGGTTAATTAAATAAATAAAGTAATTATAAAATGGATTGCAATAGTCATGACGACTATTGAAGAAGCTGTGAATTGGAGTAAAAATGAGCTATGCTTTGAAAATCAGAATAAAATTACATTTCAGCAGTTTCAAATAAGTTTAAAAAAGTTTGAGTTGAATTTGATTGAAATATTTTCAGACATTTGGGTCTGGGATTTATAGATGAATTTTATTTTTAGCTTCAAGTGGTTTCATTTCATGTGTTATCTTATGCTTAACATTATGCTCTCACGGATCCATCTAATTGTTCAGGCAATGCTATTTGGGCGATAAACTACATAAGCAGCGTTTAACTTGGGCAAAAAAAAATAAATAATAATTATTCTCACAGGTTTTTCCTGTATTGGCGCATTTGATGATGGCGAAGTGGCCAAGGGCTCGGACTTTTATATCGAGTGTCATCTGACAAGCAACCATATTTTGATGTGACCTCGGTCCTACGGGGTTTACTTTTTTAATGGTTGTAACAGTCATATACAAATGAAGGTGTACAAAATATGAATATTTTCTGAAAATACTTCAAACTACTTAATCTTATTGCGAGTGTGATGAGTGCTACAATTCCACTATGGGCTTGAAACTTCAACCGTAAAAAAATCGGTATTTGGAATGTTATTATCCCATTGCGGCCATATTTAGTACTACCACCTAAATATTTTACCAACAAAGATAAATTATTTACTAGCTTCATACCATTACCCCACTTTGTTTATTAAATTTCAAAGGTATGCAAACAAACCTATATTTAATATCCCCTATTAAAATTTACGGGAAGGGTGTAACCTTCAATAGTCAGTCACAGTATCCCTGTAAGAGTAGTTTATCCCTGAGGAAGAGTACTGATAGTATTCGAAAGCTTAGGTAAGAAAGGTGATTCGATAGCGGTGTTGGTATAAACAGTGTAGCTTTAATGGGGTTGCCAAATTTGTCCCCTATAACACTAGAGTTCGGGACTTCGAACGAGAGTACAAAATAAATTTATTTCACTAATGTGTAGTGTCTTTGGATACATTACTTGATTTCTAATTGGATTAAAACGACAGTTGGAGGTTAAAATGTCATCAATAATCAAGTATTTGACAAGCCCCTTGTAGCATAGCGGCTATGGGCTCGGATTTATCCGAGGGTCGTCTGAGACGTACTCGGGTTCAAATTCCGGGGGTGTTTGTAATTTGGCTCAAGGAAAGGGTTTTTTCCACTGGGTTTTTCCCCTGACCGCAAAGACCTATGGCTACTTGTGCGAGTATTCCTCATAGATTATGTTTACCATTGAAACTTTGTAACGCGAATTGAATAAAAGCTGAAGAAGTTTGACAACTCTGTAAAACCTCAGGGTCAAAATAATCAAGTACATAAATTCTATGCAACTCTGTACTAATTATAAAGGTATGACCGTATCGACTGATGACTTTCTAAATGATTCAAAAATATTGGAAATTTTCCCACATGCTCATACTGTCAATACAACGGAAGCCAAAATTGGTCAACTTCACCCCAGTTTCGATTAAAATTTAAATAAACGAGTTGTGTCAGTACCAGACCGTTTTGCCAAAAAATTGCCCATCTTATGTTTTTATTTTTTCATATTGTCCCGTATGTGTTTCACGGAAATGTTAAAAAATAGTAATACCGCTCAATGTTTAGAACGGTAGGATAGCTTTCCTTTCTGATTAAACCTTGTCCTGTGAATTTAAATTTAAATGTCCCCCGGACCCCGAAACAAAGTCTTTGTGATTTAAATTATGAAAAAACTCATCAGAATAATTGACTCCACAGGTTTATGTGATTTGACGTTTGAGTTAGAATTCTGCAAAACGAAAACTCTGTATTACTCGAATAAGTTGTCTAGGATTTTAAACCCCCAAGTATTTATCAACCCTCAATTAATTATCATCAATGTGAATCAAGTATAACATCGTTACAATGTGGGTTCATATTTACCAACTAGGAATGCCAAACAATATAAATGTTCCAAAAAATATACAGCATTTAGGGTCATACGCTTTTTAGAAGTCTTCTAATTCATGCCATAGATCAATGCACATAGATGGCGCCAAAATAAATTTTGTTTTTAGAGTAAATATTTTGTTCAAATTTTGCATAATCAATCCGCTAAAAATTTCTCCGCAATTCCAACTACTGTCCTATACATACCTGCATAAATTTAGGAACGCTGTCTGAAAGAATGATCGGAAACTTCAGTAGAGGAAGCCAATTTTCCCATGTAATATGCTAATTGAGGCAATAAAATCTGGATTATTTCAACCTAAATGTTCAACCAAATTTCATTCAAAGTTTCCTCAAGTTCATCCAACAATCTGGCGGGAAAATTCTACCAAAACTTAGATAGTTGTTCCTGAAAATATGTTCCATTAAATGGCAAAATAAATTATAATCATTTTAGTTTGGGCCGATGTACGCGACTATCTAGTCGATGGGATTGAAACTCATGAAATATAATGATAAAAGACTTCAGCAGAGCATTCCTCCTTACTGCGCTAATTTACCGGGCTCTGGATATTTTGGAAGGGCCCGAATTAGCCTCACTTTGGTTGCCCTTGGTATTGATATAGCTAAAAAGTGAAAGCTTTAATGAATTTTCCTTAGATATCTTAAGGTCTAGACTCCCATGTAATGACATGAGAAGAAACTTAATCTTAATCTAACATCAATTGGATCACATAAAAGGCGTGCAAAGGTAGGAAAAATTATTCAAGTGGTTAGACAAACGTTTTTCGAATCACAGACGTTTAACGAATTCCACTCCTTCAAATTATCCTTATATCAGTAACAATGCCAACAATGATAACGGCGAAGTTTCACCTCAGCACGAAATTCTTCTCCACCTGCTTCCATCTATGGTGTTGCAATAAAGGGTGTAGTTATTCAGGAGATGAAATCCAAATGATGATGATGATACGACTCATACACGATTTAAGTGCTCTCACGGATTGACTGTCTGTCACAAGTGTCATGGCCCATTAAAATGAAATCGCATAAAAATCAAGCAAAATAAATGAAGATGTGCAATGCAATGATTGATTCTTTCAAATCTCTTGAAATGGCCATGCGGAAAAAATTCACCCCAATTCATAACAGCAACACAATAACTGACAGTATAATGAAATATGTATAGAGGAAGGGGACGGGGCACGCCGCTTTCGAGGCATGCAGATAAGAATTTGATAACATCAGATCAACTCATCCAGGGATTTTTGGTGGCATAGTCAAATCCAACCCTGGGCCTGTCAAGGGCATGATGGAGAGTCGGAAGGTCGGAGAAATTCCGTGAAAATCTTACCAATCTTTGGTTCCATCCTAGAATGTCAGCAGATTTCAAAATAGAGATTACACATATACCTGAGCGATAATAGAATATAATGAACTTCATAAATAACTCTTACGACAATGAGTAATGTAATTACGTGCATCATTCAATATATTCAAAACAAGGAAGTAACATTTTAATTTAGCACAAAGGCATCAATGCACAGCATCAAGTTCTGCTTCACTATTCTATTTTAAATCTCTTTCCAGCAAGATCCCAAAAATATTTGCTCACCGATAAAATCCCATTTTGAACTAATCGTTTTCCTCCGTGAGCTACAAAAAATGAAGTTTTACTTGAAATTGACTCTCATCGCCTGCCTTCTTTTCTTGCAGGTAAGAAACTAAAGTAAAGAGACATTTTAGTTTTTACCTTAATTTCCTCATTTTGAGATTTACATTTTTTTATGCATTTACAGGCGGGGCTTGGAGCTACGAAACCTTCGGCTTTGGGTAGCAATGAGGGCAAGGAAGAAGACGCGATAGAGGACGAAGAAGGCCAATGAACGCTTTTCCAATGTTTACGCAAACCGGCCAACAGGATTTTACTGAAGGAATGAATTGAGTCCGAAATCCCCACAAAGCTCGTACAGTTTCAATCATCAATTTGTACTCAATAAGAACTTCAAAAATAATGTGAATAAATCAAGTAAATACCTTGGCAACTCCAAACACTGCAAATTCCGGATAAGTTCCTTCATTTTCTCATCGTATTTGTTTTATAGTTTTCTTATTGAGGAAAAATTTGCAGGAAAACGTTTTTGGGGCATTCAGCTTTCTAAAGTTAGACGTTTGGATCAGGAATATTTATTTTGAATTCCTCCCATTCCATTAGTATAAATTTGTCAAATTTAGATTTACCCACGTTTATTTAGGCATCAACCAAAATTTAATGCTTCCCTCCATGCATTCATATTCGTATTTTCTGTGGACAAGATTCAAGTTCCAAGAGATGTGAATGGCATAATAATATTTATTAAAAATAATTCTAACCTGAGTTTTGAAAAGAACTCTTGCACAGTAACGAAAAAACATTTCTGTCCACTAGTTTTTGGAATATTTTGTCCAAAAAAACTATTATCCATAGATAATCTGAATTAAAATTATTATCATTGTTCGGAGAACAAGAATCGTCACGCGTGGATTTGTTTGCCGGAAAAATTTGAACTAAAAAAGGATGCACAAACTATCATATTTCACGCACGAAAAACATCACAAAAAAATGAAACCGCAAGCATGTCCTCCTCCTACATTCGATAAAATGCACACTTTTATCAAACGACCGCTCGCAGGACTGTGCTTCCAGTTGTTTATCCATTAGCCGGGAAAATAATTCTGTATTTTTATTCTGAATTGTTTCCGTATTTTGTCTTCAATTTTTATATTTTCAATATAATTTTTATATTTTTCAATTTTGTTATGCCCCACATAATGTATAGCGTGAAGTTCAGGTCACCTTTACTTAACTAGTTATGGTTGGACCACACGTAGCCATCAAATTATTAATTTTATGCTTAATTTTTAGAAATTATTACTACTTTTATAAAAAATAATTTCATATGTAGATTCTCACATAAGATTCTCACACAAGTGAATCAATTCATGAAGAAAAAATTCTGATTCAAGTTTGCAAAACCTGGCTCTACATAAACTGGAAGAAATTGGAAAAAGATTCAATTCTTGGCCAAAAACTAAATTGTGCCCAGCCTTGGGTGCGTGAAATTCCTTGAACCTATACTTAACGGTAGGATGCATCATTTTTAAAAACTAGCACAGGCAGTGTCCACTCCGTGGGCGAGCCTAAATCATGCCCACGGTGAGTGTAGTAGACTTCTGTCAGCTTGCGCTTATTGGCTCGCTGCTTTAGCCCGGTACAAAGAAGGAAAATGTTGAGCCATCCTTCAAATTATGTTATAGGATATATACTAACACACCTCCACCAAATTAGCAGCAATGGCAGTATATAGGGCTCTATATCATAACCTCGGAACAACTTTTTTTAATGAAAGGGATTCAGTTTTAGATTGTAGCATTCTTTTATTCCTTTGAATGTATTTACAATGTAGTTTGTATAATATGCTGTAATCACCATAAAAATGTTCTTATAAGAGACATTTCAAAGGAAACTGCCATGTCCTCAAGAATTTCCATGCTGTTAGGATTGAGATTGAATTTGGTGTAGCAGATCTTTATTGTTTGTAATCTTAACATTTTCGTTTTGGGTTCCGCCTTCTCGCCGGAGTCGGGGGCCTTACGATCCACAGGGGTTCATCTGGGGGGGAGTGGGAGAGGGGGGTGGTTGGTTGAATATGCCTTGACCACCATTATCATCGTCATCGCTATCATCATCGCTATCATAGTCATCGCTATCCCTCTCTTCTGCAGCTCTTGCAAAATCTTCCCTAAGATTACGACGTCGAAGCGTGGGGGGTACTGGGTCTACATCCCCTTCAATACGAGTTGCAATATTGCGACGTACGGCTTTTAAAATAGGTCTCTTAAGCACCGGACTTCGTCCTTTACTTGACGATCGAGATGATCCAGAACTTGAACATGTCGAAGCATTCGTTCCATATGTCCCAGCAATTGGAGAAGTCGGAGGATTCTGTCGTGCTGCGAGTTCTGTATCGTTCCATCTGATTATATCCATGAATTCTCGTCCTGCCTGGTGCCGTTCGATTAGCTCGTGCGATTGTCGTCCTGCCTCTCTCCGTTCGGCTAGTTCATTGACTTGTCGTTGTGCCTCCTTTCGTTTGATTAATTCACTCAATTCTAGTCCTGCCTGGTTCGGTTCGATTAGGTCAGAAAATTCTCGTCCTGTCTGGTGATTTTCAGTTAGCCCAAACATTTGCTGTGCTGCCTCGCGCCGTGCAGCTAGTTCTTGAAATGTCACTGTCGGTTCAATTGGGTCGCACGCTCGAGAGGACCCAGCAATTAAAGATGCCCGAGTCCTCGATCCTTGCCCCGATTGTTCTTCGGACTCGGAGTCATCTCTGGTTGGTGAGTGTCCACACCCTTGATTGCTCATCTCGAAATGTTCCAGATTTCTTTGCTAGAGCCAAGTCCCAAGTTCACGCCACTGTATTGTCAAGTTCGACGTTATTTGTATTGTTAATATGATAGATCTTTATAACATAAACTGATGGTACTTTCTTAAACAGATGAGAACGAAGTCCTCTTGCCTTGGTTCATACTTTTGGAATGAATTGAATATCGAATCCAACATCCAACTCACTAGCACTTAAAGACGGCTTAGCTCAGCATCACTGACAAGCTTTCCAAACGTCAAGGTAGACATCTTCGATCTAAATTCGAAAAATAAATAAAATAAACATTTGCGACAGATTTTTTGGTTGCAAAAAAATGTTTTTCCCTAAAGAAAAATAATTCAGTGAGCATAAACTTGAAGTCTTAGCTCTTGTAAATAGCGAAAAAAATGAATTCACTAAAACTAAATAATGTTTGAAAAAAACTCAATAATTTATTTTTTTGAAAACATAAACAATGGATACGTCACCAAGGCCCACCCGGCCTAAGCATCCCTTGTCCGTAGGAGTTAAGAGTCGTCGTGGTCGTTGGCTTAGGTTCTTTATTTTGGCACAAGATGGTGCGTGCAGGCGTACTTAATAGTGAAAACCAGCCATTCGAATTATCTCTATCAAAAGACACAGAACTACTTTATTTAGAAAATCTTTACTTTCTCAACCGGCAAAATGTTGGGATTGTATTCCAAATGAAGCAAAAAAATCAAAATACTTAGGCCAATTCATAACAAGTATAACTAAATGGATACTAGAAAAAAGACTGTAAGTAGTATACTCAATGCAATGTACATATAAGCTTGATTATTGGTAAAAAGAACTAGAATCCCCCCCAGCCACATACGTGGCTGGAATGATTGCGTGTAAATCTCACGGGCCAAAGCAATTTAGAAGGG